>WYDI02142218.1:0-254750 GCA_009867235.2 Psittacus erithacus | reverse complement strand
TAGCTACTGCTTAGAATGTTTACAATCGGTCAAGAACTTTCTGAGCCTCATGCTCTGCCCTGGGAGGAGGGGAAGCCTGGGGGAAGCAGGGGCAGGACACCTGACCCAAGCTGGCCAAGGAAGTATTCCATACCATGGCACGCCATGTCCAGGATGTGAACAGGGAGATATCCGGAAGGGCTAGCTCTCTCTGCTTATGGGCGCCTGGTGATTGTATCTCTTCCCTTGTTATTTCCCTTGTCATTGTTATTATTGGTAGTAGCAGCAGTGATTTGTGTTACACCTTAGTTACTGGACTGTTCTTATCTCAACCCATGGGAGTTACATTCTTTCCATTCTCCTCCCCATCCGTCTGGGAGTGGGGGAGGGGGAGGACAGGTTGTGGCGGGGGGGAACAAGCAGGTTACATGCTTTTCTAATTTACGACTAAGCTTAAACCATGACAGGGCTATATCCCATGGAACCCTAACTGAGCAGGTTCCTGAAGAGGCCAAAATCTGCTCTCTTGAAGTCCAGGGCAGTGAGCTTGCTGCATGCTCTTCTCACTGTTCTGAGGACCTCAAATTCGACCATTCAGTGGCTTAGACGGTAACATCTTACTCATACCTCTCTCACGTTCTTTCACATACAGAATATCATTGACATGAATGAACTGAAAATGTCTAGAGAATAAAGGTTAAAACCAATGCTCTTAAACTTCACATTGTGATGCTTGTAAATTATCATAGACCGTGCCATCAAATATACAAAGTAGTTCTCTTTAAACAGCAAGGAAGGTGAGAAATGAGTACTTTCCCTGTCTGGTTTAGTAGTGGTTAGTTTTATGACATATAAATACATGCATATGTAAATTTGTCAAAACTTTTTTACTTATTTGTGTACACAAAGGTACTGTGACAGTGTACATCTTATCTATTCATGATAACCATAGGTTTTCTTTCCTTTGCTGGAACAAATAATGATGAGCTCTGGGCCAGTAATAGTTAGATCTATGATTCTTTACAACATTTATTTATCTATGAGATGTAGAAACTCATAGACGATCTTTTAAAAAAAGTTACATTGTCTCTTTTCACCCACTGTCACTGTAGTCTGTTTTTAATCCTACAAAATAGAAAAAGTGCTTGTGTTTGTAATACACATGGCCTATACGTAATGAATCTTGATCCTTTACAGTATGAGGGAACCTAGTCCAGGCTCCAGAAAGCTGCAGAGTGACTGAAGCTTTGCCATGGTTCAGTCTTTGGGAAGGAAGACCTCATTTATTGCATGTGCCATTCATTTTGTTAATTTTGGGCACTAATGGATTAACAGCAAAGGCAGCAACAATGTTTGTACTTGCAGGGGTCCAAGCTTAGAGCTCCAGCAAAGTATCTGTGTATTCAGAGTTTCTAAACTCCTGTACCTGGTTTCTGCCAAGCAGCAGTTCCATCTACTGGTCTCTCTGTCCTAAGTTTGTTCAAGTGCTGTCAAATCCTTTTGTGAAAATATGTGCAGGCCTACTCCCTCAAAAAATACATGGTTCCAGCCATATTTTTCTGAATGCTGAACAAGAGACTGCTCTGATTCCTGTCCAGTGCCAAGCTTTCTGAAAAACTTCCTGACAATTCCTGTAAATTTCTATACGGGCAAAGAACTCAACATCATGGAGACTTGGTACTAAAAAATATAATAAATAAATGGGTAAATATCACCATTCTGCGGTCAAATCCCTGGTGCACTGCAACTAGTTACTCCAGTCTCTGGGAGATACAGAATTGTTACAGAGTGTGTTTTCCAATTTTACAGTATACTCAGAGGAAAATGCATGTGCATGCTCAGAAGTACAGACATACTCCCACAGACGTATACATAATGTGAAACATTTGCCTCATTTTGCATTGCGTTTTCAAATCTGTGAATGAAATGTATGGCATGATCTATATTCATGAGGCTAAGAGTTGGAGTCTTTCCATTGCCAGCAGTGGTCTTTGAAGCAGATCCTGTAAAACTAAAGTACCTTGAGAACACATATTCAAGTCAGTGGGAGTAGTAGGTAATTGTGGCTGCTTGAGTTTGTGTAGATTTGCTTTTGTGGTTTCATGCAGGATGTGGAAGAAATCAGTGTCAAGCTGAGTTTAGTCCTTTCTTCTTAGTCTATAGCTTGGTTTGCCAGATCATGCTGCCCTGAAGCTGTCCCTCCCTGTGGTCAGATATGGTGGATCTTTGGCAGTAGAGTTGGCTCAGCAGGCAGCTATTTGGCTGCAAGATTGCAGTGGCTCTCATGCCTGAAACATTAATCTGATTTCTCTTGTACCTTATGGTTGTGCAAGGATCTCAAATATCCACAATATTCAAGGAGTCCACAGCTGTGCTTTCTCCAGGTATCAAAGGATGGCTAAGATGGCAATGAGGAACAAGCTTCCATCTTTACAAAGACAGAAAGATTTTACCTTTCTGGTTTTTAGCTAGGAGATCTTAATGCCATTTTTTTAAAAAGCAAAGCAAACACAAACCTCTTGACATTTATTTTTCTTTTTAAGTGGAAGATGATGTTTCAAAGAGCTCCAGAATTGAAGGAGATCACAGACATAGAAAAATCTTAAAATTCACTCTAGAAATACTACTTTTTGACAGTTGTTACATTTTACAGTAGTCTTTTGGATATCAGGTATCAAATATTGGATATTTGGTATCATGGCTTCCAAATAAACATGTCTTTTCTCTATTGAACCAAGCAAAGTATCAGCATTGTTATTCAGTTATAGAAAAAGGGGTCAATCTCCCCAGTCTCTCAGAAATCTGAAACCCTGTATGGCTCACTTTTGCAGGTTCCACATAGGTTTTGATTGAAGTGTACTTGCTAGCATGTGATCTGGTGCTGTATGGGTCTTGTTTGAGCTTCAGTTCTGTTTGCTTAGAGTGTTATTACAGGCCTGACAGTGGAATCCTTGATATGAATAAAGTAGTATTTGAATCACCAAAATTAGTATTCCTCTTACAGGAGTAAAGATGAAATATGGGGCACACAATAAAAGATAAAGACAGCTAAATTCATCTCTAGTGCAGCAGCGCTGAGTTTAGTAAGATCAGTACTGAAAGAAAATCTGTAATGCCTGTATTGCAAGGAAGAAAAAGCTCTCTGCTGCATGTGAGTGTTTTCAAAGTGCATGTGGCACTCCAGGAGAAATATATATATATATATTCACAACAAACGAGATCCAAATCCTGTGCAAATCATTGAGAGACTTTTATAAACTCTGTTGAAGGATACTGAACATAGCTATTGCATTGGTCTGAATCTGAACTCAGTTTACTAGCAATTTGGTATTTGCTTAGTTTGCAGTAAACCTCCTGATAAACCATAATTAAGTGCTTAGCTTGGAATTGACACTGGGAGCATTCCTGTTGAGAAGGAAAGTAAGGTCTGCTTTCCAGCCCTCCATAAGCTGATTTTTAGATAAAGTAGAGAGAGAACTACCAGGTTAAACCCACACTAGTTTATCAATTGCTCATTCACGCTGATAAGAAAGCGATAATAGAAGATTAAGTGAAGCATGCTTTCTCACTTTGTAAAAGTATTCTGGTTTAGTGTGAAATACAGGAATTTCCATCCATACTTGGAAGCACTCAATATCTGACTGGACAAAGCCCTAAGAAACCTGATCATAACTCTGTGCTAGCCCTGCTTTCAGCAGGAGGTTGGACTGGTGACCTTCCAGCATCCTTTCCAAATCTGATAATACAGTGAGTCTATGATAATTAACTACATTTTCATGCTCCGCAATGAGCAATCACTGAGTGTGCTTCAAGATCTCTGTATCTCTCAGTTCTAATGTCTACCACAATCCTTTCTAAGTGTGCTTTTAAACAAAATGCTGTTGCAAAATACAATATGGCTAAAACATAAAAGTTAAAGCGAACAGGCATTATTACAACAACACGTATGGAAAACAGAAGACCTTAAACCTCAGAAATGACACTTGTCAAAATGTCCATGCACAAACACTCCCTGTAAAAATGTAGCTTCATTTAATCTATATTTAGAAAGTAAATCAAATAGCTTTTTTTTTTTCCAAAAGGAATTTTGTCTAGGAAAATGTCTATTTCAACAAGGTGTTAAGCTGAAGAAGCAAAAAGAGTTTGAAGTGGACATCTGATGTAGAAGAAACCACTTTGCAATGGGTTGAATTTGTTTTGCAGTGTTTCATAAGCTTCATTTACCCAAATGAACTTTTGCATCTTGGCATTTCTGGTTTGGAATTCTGAAAATTTTTACATCTGCCCAATATATATTTCAGGTCTCTTTCCCAGTTCTAATAGAGCCTCATTTCCCTGTTTCTCAAAAATGAAAATGTGTCTTCTGATAATCTCCATGCCAAATTAAAGAAGGCCTACAAGGTCTGAGCAGAGGCTGGATGGTATCAGATAAATGGGGGAGAAAATGACTATGGGGGGAGTGAACTGCCTTGTCCCTCCCTCTCTTTTCCTTTTAACTTACTGCACAGTGTAGGAAGCCAGCAGACAGCAAAAACGGTGAAGAACAAGAGCAAACCTCTAAAGGCAGAGCAGCAGTTTTGCTGACAGTAACTCTCAGCAACAGTTTAGCTTGTGCTTGCTTTTCTGATTTTCCCAGGACAGTCTGTAGGTTGTGAAGACACAAATCTGACCCAGGGGGGCCCTCACATTTTTCTGCTGACAAGAGGTCCAGTCAGTCCTGCTTTTTCCTCCTGTTATGTCTCTTCCTTCAAGAAATTAAGATACTAAATGGAAATTAATCCCTTTTCCATTTCCCTGGTACAGCACAAGTATTTGTGTTATTCTGCTTTATCTGGCTTATGTCAATAAATGTAAAAGAAGCCTTATATATTTTGATATGACCTTTTTTATAGCTATAAAGAGGTCTACTATGAGATATTAACAGAGTTTCTCAGGTAACTAATTCTCATCTATGCCTTGTGGGATTTTATATACCCTTCAGACTGGCTGAGCAAGTTAGATCAGAAGCAGAAGAGAAGGCAGGACTGCATGCATCAGCAATACAAGTCTGGGTGCTGAACTGATGCATGGATGTCAGCCTTATGGACATCAAGCTCAGGATAAGCTTACTGTAAACTTTGTTCCTTAACGTTTTCTATTTTACACTAGAAATTACCTGTCATATTACTGATAAAAAGACTGTTATTTAAGGAGGCATTTTCCAGGTTTGTAGAAGCTTGGGTTTTGGTTTTGGTTTTTTTTCCAAAAAAAAGCTTTTTCTTACATATTTCCTTCAGGGGGCAGAAAAGGTAAAATGTCTGTATAGTCATTAGAGAAAACAAAGAATAAGCCTTTCATTTCAGAGCCCAGTCAGTGCAAAATTATCAGCTAAGGCAATAAGCTCATGGACAGGCACTTAAATTAAAAAAATCGGGGATTTTAGCAGCAAAAGCAGACATTTTGGATATTACGTAATCTTGATTATTGCTTCATCTTCAGATTTGCATCTGATTTGTCACAAGATACTCGCTACTCTTTGTTTCTAACTCATTCCTGAATGTGCAGAGACCTGCATAGGAGTACAGCAGCACATCTTGAAATCTTTTCTATTACTGAGTCCTGTAAACAGTTCTTTTTTCCTTTGGCAAGGAAAAAGCATATTTCAACTAGACTTTGACATGGTCTCAAGCTGTAATTGTGGACATGAGTTCAGAGCAACACTGAACATTTCCCAGGTTCAAGGGTTTCATTTACAAAATACTGGTTTCAAGTCCATTTCTAATTTTAGCGCATGTTGCAGGTGTGCAACTATAGATAAAACTCTGTGAGAGCCCAGACAAATCAGTACTTCCACCTGAGCCAGCCTACCCACACCATGTGGCAGCCTGGATCACCCAGCCCAAGTGCACTCAGATCTCCCAAACACTGCCCAGTGGGTCTTAAGTGGGTGAGGAAAGGAGGCCCTCAGACAGCTTCATGAGAGCAGAAATAAACTCTGAGATGGCTTTATACAGCAAATTATTACTCCTGAACACCTGATTGCACAGTTGAGGAAATGAGAAGAGCAAGAAGCACGGGAGAGAAAGGCTCCATTCAAAGAAACAGCAAGCAAAAAGACTTTGCGAGAAGATAAAGAGATTCACCATTAAAGCAGAAAGGTGGCTTTGGTTTAAATACAGACCAAAAGTTTACTATAAACTCACAAACTTAATAGTACCCATTCCAGACCTGCATTTTCTGTATCTCTCATTGCAAATTAGAGCTCTACTACTTAAAACAGATTTCTGTAAATGTTAGTTAAGATGATTTAATAGATTAGAGATAAATGACAAAACTGCACTGCTGTATTCATCATTCTTATCAAGAATCATTAAAAACTCCTCTTGGTGTCCTCAGGCAAGATTCTCTGTATACTTTGTGTGGGGGCAATCCACCACCAAAATGATTGCACTGGCTTTTATGCTGCACCTGCCACTTGTCAAAGTGTTTACACAAAACATGAGAAAGTGGAGAATCAGGCCCAGGAATTTTCAGGTTTCCTTGAAAATGGTGACTTTTGTAAATATTGGGGTTCATTCCTATCCTGAGATTGTTATATAGCTGTGAGAGGTGAAATTCATATCCACCTGCATTTCACCTGTCATAGGCGTATAACTTTCTCAGGATAGCCAATATCCGTATCTCCTGAGATAGCACAAAGTGCTGTTACACAAAAAAACCCAAACCATACTCCAGTTTTAGAGTGCATTAGTCATTTTTGCATTAGCAACTGGAAGTTTCTATCAGTTTTCTGCTTCATCTAAGCATATTATACAGTTTTGTCCTGTGTGACGTAATGTGGAAGGCTGAAGCTTTGAAGAGGGGGACAGAGGCCTAGTGCAGTGATGTGTGAAGTTTTCTTGAGGTGGCTTGCGGGGGGGTGTGAAGGTCTGACTTCCATATTCAGCTTTTCTCTATTATCTGTCTGCCCTCTCAGCTTTTCACAATTTTGTAATTTTGTTTGGTTCCTTATTATTGATCTGATCGTCTAAAGCACAGCCAAAAGCTTCTTGTTGATCCCTCTTCCTTTGTGTGACCCAGTCGCAAATCATACTTTGAATTTCCTCATCTCCACTTAGTGCTCTTAGAAGATGGGCTAGATAACATGGCACTCATCATATGAGAGCCAAAGGTCCTTGTGCACTGTGGAGGGACAGAAAGGGTAAGGTGGAACGTAAAGATGGATGTTATATGCCTGCAACTGTCACCTTTAACAGATAACATGATGAAATCTAACAGTCATCCGGAAAGGTTGTTAGCATAGCACCACGTACAGGACTGACAGACAGTTACTACTTGTATTACTATTTCTGTTGTTCAGTAATGAAAGCTATGGTAATTAATAACAGTCTAACTTTTAGGCCACTGCTAACACTCCTGTTAAACTTCAAGAAAATTGTCTCTCTGGTATCATTTACAGCAGTCTCCTGAGTAGCAAGTCTTAACTGTAATTTTATGGTTGGTTTGGGATAAATTATGTCCTTACATACTATACTGAATCTATTAAATAGAAGACAGGAGGCACTTATTATAAACATGAAAAGTGGTGGTATTAATGTGAAACTATTGGAAAGGGTTTCTTTTTTAATCATGCTGACATATGTAAGTAAATAACAGTGTTCTCTATAGCTGCATAAGGCGTAACATATCCAATATTAGTGTTAGTACAGCTAATAAGGGCTGTACTGTTTATACTGAGCTCACAATGTGACTCACATGTTGTATTTGTTTGCAAAGTTGGAGAGGAGAACGGGGCTTTTTTTTAGCATTAACATAATTTCACTCTCATCTGCTTTCTTCTGAGCTCCATTCCTGATTCAGCACGCATAAGTCTGCTAATGAAATCCAGATGTCGGACAAAAAAACAATAAGCTCTCCCACCCATCTGGTGGATCAGGTTTCTCAGAGATTGGAAAAAAAGAATCAGTAAAGATTCCTAGAATGTCTGAAACTTCAGATTTCGGTGTGTTTTCACAGAGCAGAGGGAAGCAGGGAGGTGGTTTGGAGGTAAAATTGATAGCAGGTCAAGATTCTTGGTAGAAAAGTGAGGAGAAACGGAGTGGGTATGTTGTCAGTTACTCTGAGCCCTAAACCGACTTAGTGTATCCTGAATTCAGTGCTACTACTGAAAGGCTATGCTGAGCATCACAAATAGCAGTTCTGAGTCAGAAATATAAAGATCAATGTGATGTAAATTATTAAATTGGTTGAGTCTTGATTTGGTGTTTCAGGATCCCAATCCCTATGGAGAATCAATTAGCCTGGGGGGAGGAATTATAATATCAGCCCCAGTTTACTTTCAAAGATTATTTGCAGAATCTCACAGCTGTGACTCTGGGCTTCCTCTCTTTCAATCCTCATCTTAAAACTAACCCTCATCCTAGGGCTGAGCTGTTCAGAAGGTGCTCAAGCCCTCTCCAAGACCAAGATTTGTCCTCAGGGAACAAGTTTTTCACAGCCCTCAGCTTTTTTGGCAGCTTCTTTCCAGCCCAAATTGAACTGTAGCTTTAGGCTTTTTCCTTTTGTCTACCCTGACCATAAACTTAAGCTTTAGACACAGCAACTTCCTACAACTGAAGCTTTCAACTTTTTTTTTTTTTTCTATTATTTTTCATTTCTGGAAGGTATCATAATTCTTGAAATTTATTACACTTTACACCTGAGATGAAGGGGTCAGAAATTTCTGCACCAAAAGACTTGGGCAAGTAGTCAATTGGAAAAAGAATCTTGTTTCATTTTTTGAGGAAATACTTAACAAAAATCAATTTTGCTCCAGCTTTTTATGTGGCTGATTCAAAGGAATGTTCCCAGTAATTTTCAGACAAGTAAATAATTGAAATAAAAGTGGTGTCTTCTGTACTTCCAGTAACATTAGATGTGTCAGGGTTTGCTTTGACTCTGAGAAGTGTGTTTCCATAGGTACAGATTGTGAGTTATTGTGAACTTCTCTCATTTCAGCCCTATTTGACTTAAAAAACAAGCCTCAAAGTTGCTTTTATGCTACTTTTGCATCTATATTTCCACAGCCACTCTCCTCTAGATTGGCAAGACAGAGAAAAAAGTTTTATAGGTTGCTCTGCCAACACTGTTATGACAGCAGACTTCTACACAGGCACTTCCCTGGTCTGCGGGTGGTGGTTGATGGCCTCACTGTGAAGGAAAGCTCCCTCTCAGTCGCTGGTTTGTTCTGTTCACTTCTGTTCCTCTTTCATGGAATTTAGCATCTGAGCATTCTCAAATGCTTGAGGTTTGCTTTCCCAGACTCAGTCTTGTGCATGCAACATACTGTTTCTGTGTAGTGACTATTTTTCAAACATCAGGAAAACGAGCTTAGCTTTACGTACCTTGCACTTGGTATGAGAGGAGGTTTCTGGTGAGCTTTAGTTCCTGTGAGAGCATATAACATTGTCTTAGCTCAGCTTGTAACCCATGAAAGCTTCCTTTTGCTTACTAGTGATTGCTGCTCTGCTGGAGGAAGCTTCTATTGTGCCAGAAAGAAGAGAGTCCACGGAAGTGGCCTTCTCAGTGGGTGCACCTCCCCCAGACAGTGCTTGAAGATCTGGGCAAGTTCTGCCTCTGCTCTGGGTCAGCTGGCCCAGGCTACTTCTAATTTGGAAGTCCTGCAACCATGTTTGTTGAGATGAAATACAGTGTTCTGTAGATTTGGGGTTTTCAAATGGTACAGCTTCACATCTGTGAATGTTGTACTGTTTTCCGTGGAGGACTGTGGTTAGACCTATTATGGAGATAAATCTTCTGACCATCAGGAAATGGCAGAATTACTCATGGGTGCTGCTTAGTGGTAGTTTAGCATCTGCACAGACTCCAGAGCAATCTGCTGTCAGACTGAACAGAGCTATTGGAAATTTGTGCCTCCTACAAAAGAAACCACTCTGTAGCTACAGGCACTTCAAAGTACTTGTTCACTACTATGTATTTGGCCCAGGTTATCGAGCGGTTCATTATTCACGAGCTGGTGTTATCTGAACCCTGGTTCACATTGGTGATTACTTGTGATGATGGATGGTTATTGCTGAGTGCAGCCTGCAGATTTTGAATTAGAGCCTGTGTTGTTTTAACTGGTTCATCTGGTGGTTGTACACAGAGATTCAACAGATCAGTGTGCACAGAAACCACAACGGGGTCCAGTGGCAGAGCTGTAATCAGTCACTGCTTTTGGGAAGGGCTGTATGATCCTTTCCATAAAGGATGCAGTCCATCTTGGTGCAATCCCTTGGACTGTGACCATCTTTCTCAGGAGGAAGACCAGTATCTTATGAAAACATCACTCTTCATAAACATTTCTTACCATGTCTTTTCTCTCTACACCATAGTCTTCTTTCTTACAAGCCCCTAATACATTTGATGGCTGATAAGGCCCAAAAGCAGAAGCTAGTAGAGATAAGAGTCAGGGAAGTGTGAGAAGTGAGAAGACAGCTGTTGCTTGAAGACTACCAGCTGTTGAAAAATAATCAGAGAAGGCATTGTACAGCATCACTGTATGGTTAGTTAACTAAGGGCTTAGCCTAACTCCCATCCGTGTCTGTGGAAAAGTCCTGCTTGTTTCAGTAGGAGCTGGAAACAGACATAAGCAACTTTGAATGGTCAGACTTCAGAGGCAGAGTGTTGTCTTGCTCCAGCAGAATTATTGGAGCATGTTCAGAGGGTCTGACCTTGTTGACCCCACGTTCTGCATCCTGTCATACCTTCTCTCTATCTCACCTATATTCTTGAGATTCTTTCCCAGTCAGTTCCCCTCCTTATCCAGCTGCTACAGTTAAATCCTTCACTCCTTTCCCAGAGTACCTAAGATCAATATTTTGATCCATTCAGTCTCCTTTTCAAGGTGCCTTCCACTGATGTAAGAGAATTAAAGTTGACAAATGGTATTTGGTACACCAAAAGAGATGTAATGGGGAACAGAAAGCACAACTCTTATATTCCCTGTAGACAGTTCCCAGAGACACAAGCCTTATCTATCTTGTGTCTCTCGGGATCTGGGTATCTATCAAACTCAACCTTTTTTCTGGTATTTTTCTCTTTTAATCTCCGGTGACTGTCATTTCATTCATCACTGTCATTTTATCAGTCACTCTAGAAAACATGTTTGTTTATCTGCTTAGCACATCTTGCAAGTTCAGACATAGTGGTTTCATCTCTGGATATTTTTAGCATATCTTGGGTGGTTATATTACAAGGAACATAACCAAAGTGCAGTGATCCCCAAGAATTAAATCTATAGATTTAGATCTGCAGAAGAGAAACTTGAAGTTCTTGAAAAAAAACATAGTAAGTTTTAGTAGAACTCCATAAGTGAGACTGTCAGTCAGCAACTGAATATCCAGCAGTAAATATTTAGCATCTCATTGTAGCATTGATGTATTCCATAATGCTTCCTAAAAGATAAAATAATAATAAAAAATAATAAAATAAATAAAATCCCTGATTTCTTCTCACTTAAGGCGAATTACTGAATTTGAACAGTGTAAGAAGTACTGTACTGTACATCTCCAAAAGACAAATCTTGGAGCTGATTTTTCTTCTCTTGAGGCAGGCAGTACATTACAGATGCTGGTGGCAATGCAGCTCTGAATACACTGGAGTAAAACATGCAAAAGTAATGATCTAGAATGAAAAGATGACTGAAGTAACATTTTGTTTTTACAGCTACACTGGATTTAGGATTTTTATAAAGTTTTTTCCAGGGAACGTTCTTTGCACTGCAAATTTTGTGTTGTAGTTAGAAAGTTTGCAATTAGTTCTCCATTTTAAACAGAATTATAGGACTAGGATTTTCAAAATTTTTACTCCCTCTTCTCTTTGTTGGGCTTTACCTCACAACCTCTCCTAAATTTTCAGCAGTGTTTTGTGTGTTAGGCCTTAAGGCTGAAGGTAGGCAAACCTAACATGGTCAGTGCTTAAGGACAAATGAGTGTAATTCTGTTCAAGTCTGTGGGGATGCATCTGTTTGCAATATTGGATGATCTGGCCCACAGTAACAAACAAGAAAAACCAGGTAATACTGTTAGCTGAGAATTTCAGCTGGCATGGCATTCTGACTTTATTTAGCTGTTGCATTTATGTGGTGAAAAGAACTCAAATTGTGCAATAAGTACGTGAATCTTGAGTCAGAAGTGGCAAGGCAACTCCCTCGCCTATTTACTGTACCTTGTACTTTTCTGTGCCTTTCCACATAAACCAAACTTTTCTCATTCCGTACAATGCTCCTCATTAGAAAGTTATCTGCTTCTTTCTGATCTGAGGCTGGAGATACAAGTTTTGAATACCTGCAGTTTAAGTGACACCAAGACCCCTGGATCAGATGTACCAGCAGTGCTGCAGAGCTGGACTGCAGCAGATGCATGCTCTGTTCCCAGCATTTTGCTGCCCACTTAGGTCCTTGGAAGCAGTAAACTTTCTGCTTGCTTCTACACAGCTGACCTAATTGCTCAGAGAACTGCATTAGAGCATTTTAATTTGTAATGACTAATCTTGATTAAAAACCAAACCAAAAGACATTTTTGTCATACCCAAGACCATCAGTGATGAAGAAAAGGTTTTTTTCATAGCGTCACGCTGGAAACCCAAGTTTAGCTGATTCACAGTGGTGGTCCAAAGTCATTTTCAGGATCACTCTCGTGAGAAGAAATGTGTGTTTATGATAACAAGTTGTGTGCCTCTAATTTTATATTTGGCCATGTATCAGTTAGCTGTCCTTTTCATTATTTACCACACTCCAAACACTCTATCCTCTGCACACTTTATTAGTCCTTCCTTATTTTACCTTTGTTCCTCTTTTTGGCTACAACTTAATGTAAAATTATGAAACTGAAACAAAAGAAAAATGTTGCTTTAGCATCCACATATTAAAAATCATGAATTTTTATTTTCAGATTCAGCTCACCTCTAAACTGCTTTGACAGTGTGAAAACCACCTCATTACAACAAATTCAACTATGGGGATGATTCAGGGAAAGGTGAATTTGTGAGACTGAATTACTAGTCATCACTATGAGTAAGAGTCAAAGCTGTTCTAGTATTTTTCCAAAGTATAAAAGCCTTTTTAATTTTGAATGTTTGGCTTTGAACCATATCAATAAAATTGTATTAGTGTAGTTAAAATTCTTCTTATGGTCCCTTGCTCCATAGGAATACTGTATAATCACAAGCAGGTAATATAATATCTTAAAGGTTTAAATGTGAAAAGTAACAAATAAAAATCCTAGAAAACCTCTGCAAAAAAGTTTTTAGACAAAAATAACTTCAAAGTTGCATTTGATGAAAAATCATGCTGTGGTAAAAATATCAAAACTAAAAAAAACTAGCTTATGAAAAAACATAGTTTCTGTTTTATCAAACTAATGAAACATTTACAAATAATGTCAACTATTATTTTATGAACAGTGTTTTATTCAAATAATTTTTTGGAAAAGTTATTTCACTGGGTTTTGTGGTCACCCAATGATGTTTGAGTATATGATGCCCATTATTTTGCTATTCTGGTAGAGAAGTTTCTCTGGTACAGAAGTTTCCTCCTTTCCTATTTGCTTCTTACACTTTCAGTCACACTTTGTGGGTTTACATTAAGGCCAAGATCTGATTTTTAAGTCCTACAAATCAATCCTGAACACCTTTTACACCCATAAGTATATATCATCACTCAAACTAATGGTGTCTAAATGCTAGCAAAAGTTGTTGTCACTGTTCTAATTTCTTTCTCACTATTAAATCAACCTTACTATGACTTCCCTTTCAACTTTGTATTTTCAAGAGCTGTGGCTTAAGCTAGTCAAGACATACAGGAACTAAGGACCAGGAAAGAATAAGAAACAGTTACATTGAACATCCATATTTTGGCACATCATTTTGGTAAGAGAATTGTAGCATGGTGCTGATTCTTTCTAGAGACATTTATGAGATTATTTATGTCATCGCTTATCTTCATCTTTAACTAACACTGTTGCACTCTGAAGAAGGCTACCTCAGAAAGAGAAGTTAAATATGTAGCAAATACAGTTATGTCCTGACAGAGTTTGAGGGAAAGCAAATAAATTGGTGCACTGCAGGACTAAACCAAATATATTACAGGCAACAGATGCAGGAGCATTTGAACAGCAGTCTGAATAAATGCTGCTTTCTTGTGCCCTTTTGGTCTCAAAACTTCTTATTTCTCCTTGAAGTCAACCTCACAACCTTGCTGTAGTCCATGGGAAAAATATTGTCTTGGAGTTTTCATGTTTCACCATGATTCTTATTCTCATAATCTTTCCTCTTTAGAAGACACACTCCACCACCATAATCATCAACAGTAAAGGGAATACCTTCAATAGCAAAGTTCAGCATGTACTTATGGATTATTATTCTCTGGAACATCTAAAGATACCAGTCTTAAGACAGAAGTCCACTTCTGAAAAATTCCAGCCTAAAGATGCTAGTTACTGTCAAAGTACGTTTCCCCCATCCACCTCTTGCAGATAATCATTCACCTTTTGGACATCATATTACGAGATCATACCCTTTCTATGAGTCAACAAAAGAATAGGCATCAATGTTGCTCTGCCCAGGAGTCTGGGCAAGTTCCTTCCATCTTTCTGGAAAGTGAGGAGGGTATGTTAACATTTGACAGAATACATGATAATCTATTTTTCTGTACTGTATCTTAGTTATACATGACAATCTTAGCAAGGCCATGTAGAGGATGCTGGCTGGAAAATGAACAAAGAGGACATTGTTACAAAGCAGCAGTATCTTATTTGCTTTAAGATTCTGTTTCTCATCAAAACCTTGACATCCTGCATTATACCACAATGCAATAGCATTTGCCAGATATTTCATGAAAAGTTGGGTACAACAGACATCTTTCTCTTGTATAATTTTCTGTTACTCAGTTTCTCCTGTCCACCAGAAAGTAGTATTTTTTCCTTAGATCTTTTCCTGACACCAAATTGATCAGGGCATCCATGCTCTGTTTGTGTGGAGCACTGTCTGCAGTGTGACTTCATGCAAGCAGGGGCAATTGACCTATCTTGTGCTTCCTGGAAGGAGGAGCCAAAGTAATGCTCCTCAATGAACAAGAAGATGGAGAAAGGAAGACAACAACAAGAAAAAACAAAAGTAAGTACCTTTCTTGCATGGAAAAAATAACTATATGCCTCTAGTGAAACGCAGTCTGAAATACCTGTACAGGAAGAGGTAGAAGCAGGTTGTACTCCCCTGCTAGGGATGCTTTGAAAAGCTGCACTGACAACTTTCACTTTTGGTGCTAGATGGCTTTGTCAGCTGTCTTTCTAAAGCACCGTCTCTGCATTCCTCCTGGCAAACAATCCTCTCTGTACAATATGCCTCACTTCTTAGTTTGATTTGCTGTTAGTAGAAGCAGAGTGCTAAGTGTTTTAGAGTTGTCAATGAATTGGTGAACTTTAAAAATAGCTGCTGGTCCTTTTATATTGTTGAAGAGGTCCCTGCATGCCCTGTGCTCAGGCTTTGTCCTCATGAATTCCCCCATAACAGAGGTACATGACACAAGGAACTCTTGCTCTGTGGGCAAGTATCTTAGTATTTTTTTCACCAACAGTATTAGTAATGTTTTCCTCCTTTTAATCTTTGGTACTCTGCATAATGTAACAGTCTATGGCATTTGGCAAATCCGGAGCTCAAATCCAACTATAATTTCTGTATAATCAATATTATGCTTATATTGTTACAAGAAGACAAAATAAAAAGGAAGATCATACCCTGATTACCTGCCTCAGATTACGTATTACGTGTTCTGTTACTTGGAAACAGCTAAAAGTGTGCTCTTCCCATAAGGTACATAACCACCCAGAATACATAATTGTCTCTTTAGCACAAATTGCCATAAATATCGTATGATTCAGCCTGGTAGGATAAGGATCTGTCATGGTTCACATAAAC
Source organism: Psittacus erithacus (assembly GCA_009867235.2). Lineage (NCBI taxonomy): Eukaryota > Metazoa > Chordata > Aves > Psittaciformes > Psittacidae > Psittacus > Psittacus erithacus. The sequence continues at coordinate 238,838 of WYDI02142218.1, read as the reverse complement.
ACAAACTTCAGTGGCTGCATGACATCCAACTTTAACCTTCAAATGCACTGTCTTACAGCCTGGCTCTGTTCATACTTCTATTGACAGGCCAAAGTGGTTAAAATCTAAATTAAGAAAACAAACAACACTCAAACAAAGACGGTGTGCGTAGGTGTTGCACGCATATGTGGGTGGCTGCCTGTGAGGGGGCAGGGAGTGCTGAGGGAACCAGGCTTGGAAAGAGAGCACGCTCTCTCAGCTTCCCTGAGAAGGAAATCAAATATAAAAGTAGGAGAGGGGCTTTCTGACAGCTGCATGGAGCTGTACAGGGGAATGCAGTCTTCCTTCTTGTTTGCTGATCTAACTGGGAACCTCCCTTTGCTGTCACTCAGCAGCCAAAAATGAGCTCCCTTGAATGCCTGTCTTACCAGAAAATACTGAAATACACATTGAAAATCTTAGTGGATGCGAAAGATATATAAATTTATTGTTCAAGTTTGAAAGAGGGTCACTAGCATTCAAACACTTTGTCTGATGGCCTTTGGTATATATGTGGATGATATCAGTCCATTTATTTGTGGACCGGAATCCATAACATACAGGCTGTTGTATGGCAGCACCATTATTCACACCTTCAGTAGAAAGGTCAAGAATGGAAAAAACATTGTCCCCCACCAGCTCTTTTAAAGATGCCCTGTATAAAAAATGGGGTGTGATATGCCTACTGGTATAGTGTCTCAAAATAACTAGCTCAACCAAGATGCGCCTTTCAGATGTTGCCTTTCTTTGTGCTGTGGCAAGTGATATAGAAAGCCTTGCCTGTAACAAACTACCATGCACAAATGCAGAAGCTATCCTCAAGATACAGTGTACTGTATGTGTTTCTGTATGTATCCAAAAAGAAGAGTTTTGCAAGATGCCTGACTATTTTTTGTGATTTAATCTATCTCAGCCAACTAAATCTAGCTAAGTACTTTTACATCATTCCCATGTGTGCCCGTGCCTTTGATAGCATGATTGGCTTTTACATGGCATAGTTCCAGGCTGAAACGCGAGATGAATGCTGTCTCATTCTTCTACGAGGTCCCAAATCTCTCCATTTTATGTTGAGATGCAGTGATATTCAAACTAGTGGTAGTCCTGCCCATTAACGATTTGATTACATTCTTTGGTGTGGTAGTAAGTGTTCAAATAGTAATTTGTTTTGGTACTAATCATGTAGTTTTAGTTAATGGTGTATTTCTGGAAAGAAGGCCATCACAGCTGGTGGATAACTATGATGGGTCTATGGAAAATATGCTTCAATCAAAACCCTACTAGTTCAGAGAATATGTGCTTAAAGCACTTGAGGATGGTTAATCAATTGAGAAGAAAGATTCTGGAAGGCAATGGTTTGCTATTTTGCCATCAAAGTTAGATCTTAGTTTGTTACTTCTTTGGAGGGAAGTTGCAATCCTCAGGAACTAGATGAAATAAAGAACATACTGGTACCCTTAGGAATGCATTGGTCAGGTAACAAAAGCTATTATCACACTATTATTTTTATTTTTTTTTTAACAAGCTGCAGCTGCTGTAATCTTTTGTCTAGAAGTGGAACAAGACTCTTAGTTATTTATGGCATGGGCACTTGCTTGGATTCACTCTGCTAGGCATTGTTCTTTTACATTGTCACAAAGGTCCCTAGTCTCACAGGGATAGGAAATGGCAAGAGTGGAAGAGACAACTACTTTATAAAAAAAATAAGGAAAACAAAAGTTAAAAACCTTCCTAAAATATCTCCAGTTTCCTATGACAAACTCTGGTCTTTCTTATGGCATCCTGCATATAAGATCCGCTAGTAATGCTTTGCCTTTGTACTGCGTCAGTGTGGAGCACTACATCACAGCATCTTCAGGCCAAATTGTGGACTACTTTCAAATACTTTTGGTCCAGAAGGTGCTTTTTGATACTGCTTCATACAAGAACCTAGACTGTTAAATTCTGCTAAATTATGAAAATATTATAAGGCTAAAGAAAGTTGCATTCACTGTTCATGAGGACTATCCCATCTGCTATTGTCTTTTGCAGTACTACATATTCACCACAGAAATACAACAGAGAGATTGTGTGTGAACCTCCCCAGTTTAGCTGTAGTGTACAGCATGCTCAGGAATTTCTGTCACAAAGACGACCCTTTTTTGCAAGAAGGCAGTAATGTGCCTTTAGAATCCATTCTCATCATGTAAAACAGAGCTGTGGTTGTTCTGCCTAATGAACTTTGCATGGGGCATCTTTCTAGCACAGTCAGAAATACATTCCTTGGCTCTACCAGTTTGCTCTGAGGCACTGAAGTACCCCACAAAATCTCCCCAGGGAATTCATGCTTTTCAAAATCATAGCTAGGTCATCCTTGATAAATGTGTGTGTCCCTGGAGCTTCAGTCCAGCATGTTGCTACTGGCTACATGCTGTAACTGTAATATATAGGTTGAAAACAGCATGGGGAGTTTCTGTTATTTCTTTAATATAAAAAGCAACTGGACTATGTGTCTATGGTTCATTGAAGTCAATAATTACTGCTTATTGCATTGAGGAAGGGGGTTTTTTAATGGGAATCACATTGCTACTTCAATTACATTATAGCAACCAAAATAGTGAGTTCTAAAGTGAGCAAAATAATATGGCTTTCAGTCACTGACACTGAAATCATGGACAAATTCCTGGAGAACTTGACTTCCATGAAGGCTTGCTTAGTCAGCAAGCTCCTCCAACTTTCTTCCCTTTATTTGGTAATTTCACACTCAACTTTACATGTATTCTCAAAGATACATATTTTTCTTCTGCAGGGCATCATTAGTTTTACTATTTACAGAACCTGTGAATTAGATGTTTTTTTTCTTTTAGTAAGCACAGACATTGTGCATATTGACTTTAAAATCGGGTCTGCTTACTGCCTGCCACAGGCACAACAATAGAACATACAAACTTATGTAGTCAGAGTGAGCTAGACTGACTGTGAACTCACGGAGGTGACAGACTGAATCCCAGGCAGTTTCGTGCACGACAGGCTTTTCAGATATTTTTGTTTGCATCTAAACTTCTTGTAATGTGTAGCACATTCATTTGGATGTAAGACAGTGGTCTTATGGTTCAAGCTCTGGACTGGGATTCAAAAAAATCTAGGTTAAATGCTTACTAGTTGTATACACTTGGGTTGGTGATAATGTCTATCTGTGTTTTATAGATAAGGAACTGCAGCAAAATCCCGTCTTATGTATTAGAGTCTAAGCTCTTGTGGCTAAAATATTTTTCTGTATTCTTGTACAAGCTACTACAATAGACTCAGCATCTCTGTTTAGTAGTAAATTATGAATTTCAGACAAGGGTTGAAAACACTTCATCACTGCTGGTCTGCACAGGTCTGGGTATAAGTGTATCAAGTTAGCACAGCTGACATACCACAGGTTTACAGAGTACTATTTACAAAAGGCATGAGAAACCAAAGAAGAATTCAAATATGGTTCAAAACTTCCAAGTGGAACCTGGTTTAGCCTCCTGGACGTGCCAAGCAGGGTTGGAAAGCAGACGAGAACAGTCTTTCATGAGATTTTCCCACTTCTGGTCAGGCCAGAAATTTTGCAAGAGCAGCTTTTCTCATGATACTTTGGCACTTTTGCTTCTGGTCTTGCTTGAAGCCTGGAGGCAGAACCGTGTGAAAACACTAATGGAAAAAGCAACTTCTCTCAATGCGTTTGATCTTTAGCTACAGTCTAAAAAGATTCATGTTCTTACACTTATCTATGCCCAACTGTTATTTGCAGGTCTATTTTTTAACCCATGCCTCCTTCCTTCGCTGCTGTAAACTTGCAGCCTTGCATACAACTTAGTCATTCTTCATAGGAAAAAATAAACAACCACCAAGCATAAAATGCAGTCTCAATCTTAAAAGAGACAAATTTGAATTCAGGAGAAAACTGTGCTGTACATAAAGCCAACTCTGTAGCTACCTTACTGCCACTCTAGTTTATCCCAGAACTTCCCCACTTGGTGCCAGAACAGTGTGCCTGGCTTGAGTGTGGGCTTGATTTAGCCATTGTAGTCAGCAACAGGACAAGAGCTGATACCGTAGTACCTCAAAGACACTTAAAACAAAAGTAACCCTACATGGTTTTCTGATCCTCTGTCTATGTCATCATCTAGAGGATGAACTCATTGAAACAGGGACTGCCTTTACCCACAAGTTTCTACTAGACCCAGTGTGACAGACAGCTTTCCACGAACAGTGAGTAATAATGTTAATAGCCAACCTTCCTCCTTTGGAGCTTTTACCCTCCATGTAATGAATGAATCGTGGAACACAAAAGGGTTAATAGGAAAGGATTTCTGGCTCTCTTACCAGGAAGCTTTGCTTCTACCTAGATGAACAGAGCGTCTCTGCATTTTTTCTTTGACAAGGAGATGATCTTGACTATGGCTAGCAATCAGAAAAAAAATGTAAGATCGCACTTGCCCTCCCCCTGGTTTTTCAAATAACACTGTTCCCATGAATTTCTTATCTCACCTGCTTGTGGCTATTTGCAGCATTACTCTAAATACAATGACATTTCTGCCAGCATGCCTGCCTGATTTCTCTCTCACCCTGTTTATCTACAAACACTTGCTCAGTGCAACCATCTGCCAAAACCAAAAGTTGAAATCTGGCGGATTTATAGTAAGAAACCTTGTGGTTTTTTTCTGGAGTAGGGAGTGGGAGGGAATAGGAGATGCAGGGTCTTAGTCTTTCAGTCTTTCTTCAGAGTAGCACAAAGCATTGTCCTCACCTAATCATTCTCACCCCAGAACACATGTAGGGGTGTTCTATAGCATATATTCTCAGGCTATGTTCTGGAGACAGGTGATAACCATACTCTGGACCACTGAAATTTCATTTAGTCTGCAACTTATTTCTTGCTTTAACTACAGCTGTTTCTCAAATGACAAAAATAGGCTCCTGTGGTGGTACTATCACTGCCTATTTTGAATAAGCAAGGCACAACTAGATCCTGTTCTGATCCATAAGATACAGAATAAAGGAAGGGTGGAATAAAGTTTTCTGTCTAGCAAAAATATGGGGAAATTGAGGGGAAAATGAACAAGCAAGAAACGGACGATTAATTCACAGGTCTTTTTAGATCTTTTTAATGCCTTTGTTGAGTTTGCAAATTGCACTGGGTAGAATGCTACACTGCAGTTGTCTCAATTGTTAAATATGCATTAATAGAAGAAAGATATGTGCCATGACAAAACCATTAGCCTGAGGGGAAGTCAGTGGTTGATCCTTGCTTGGTCCATTAGACAAGCACAATATAGCACTGCATAGTTCTGCATCACTGTCAATACACCCAAGGAGGAGTTAAGAACTGGAATCAGGTCTGGCATCAGCCTGGGCAGAAGTTACCACAAAACACTGACCACTGTGTCAGGCTTCAGATGGACTCACCAAAGCAGTCATGTTCGCTGCACTGTTCTGTTCCAAGTGGTGGTATTCTCAAGATCTGTGCCTCTCTCAAATTATTGTATCAAGCAAAAGCAGAAGAATTTCCACACATTCAGAGTGGTGCTCTTAATGGGCAGAACTGGAAGGGAGTAGGATGGCAAAATTGTACTGTAATAAGAGTGGTAAGGGTGCACACCCTGGGCACAGGGTGATGAACCTGAGCTGAAGAATACATACATCATCTGCTCTTGGAGCAGACGATCAAATACTCTGCACAGTGCCCTGTTAATTCCAGTACTGATGAATTTCCTTTCTATAGAAGTCATCCTTATAAGCCTTTTGTACTGTTTTAGAAATGTTGCAGTTACACCTTCAAAAGATGCTGAAACTAAGCTTTCAGTTGACTTCAGTTTCAGTGGAAATACAGTACTTGTTCTTAAATATCTCTCAGTAGTGTAGGTGTTACCCTCTCTAGAGGTTATTGGAGTAGTGCAGGACAACAGCATCATTATAATTTAGGAAGGAAATAGGGAGGCTCAAGTAATCTTGCAGTTGCATGACTCAAACTTGACTAGTAGCTTAACAGCTAGTGCTCTTTTCATGCATCATTAGGTGCTAACTGTGGAGACAGCTCAAGAGATTACTGTTTTCAGTCACAGGAGTGAGAATACTCATCAAGAATTAGAAAGAGTTGATTTAATTAAATCAGATAAAGTACTACTATTTCCAAAACTCTACTGAACCAGGTCCCAGCTAAGCTTTTATGGAGCTCTGAAAGAGCATGGATATCTGTCTTTGCCTCATCCTGTTTTGTTTTTATAGATCTTTGCTAAGCTGAATTGCAGATGGACAGAAAACAGGCATGCCAAGTAGTACAGGAAAAGTTATCAATTTATTCCATGCAACCAGGGTACAGGTGATGCTAGAAGTCTCTCATCTAGATATGTCCAGGTCATTTTAGCAGGTCTAGAATGCTTTTGGTAGGAATCTAAACCTATGAATGTTTATCTGAACCTGTGCAAATTCTGCCATTATCAAATGTGATTAGAAAAGAGAAATAATGTTGCCTGGATCAAAATGAAGAATATCAGGTTAACTTCTATCCCTGGATGGGCTTAAACAACTGTTTCTTGAATCCTTCTTCAGAAAAGCAAATTGCTTGGATTGCATGGAAAAAAGTTGTACTAAATGCCCAGAGCATCTTGATAGGAGATATGAGATAAAAGAAAAATAGGGTAAAAAAAAAACAAAACCAAAACACCAAACCCACAACCCCTGCCCCTCTATATCCTACACATCTCTGTAACTGGAGTTACAGAGTTGTATATATGTTGCTTCTATATCCTACACATCTCTGTAACTGGAGATCTTTGATCATGGAGCACCTGTTGTCTTTTATTATTGAACATGCAATATTGAAAAGAACGGAACACTTTATTAAATTATTTACTTATGGTCTTTGTGAAAGCATTTCATAGTTCAGCTGCCTGGTTGCTTTCTGCCTTAATCTGGCACAGCTTTATCTCACAGCGAAAGGTGCTAAATCATCGTGTGCTCAGGCACATCAGTGATGTCATACCATATGCAGTAATGATATATTTATTATGTGATGTGGTGTGCATCTGTACTAGTAGGTCATTCCTATCATTGTCTTGATCAGCAACACTTTTTTTTGTTTCTTTACATGTGCAATGTTTTGTTTTACTTTGAAAGCACAGACAGCTTTGGCAAGGACACAGCTTTAAAAGCTGGCAGTTGCATGGACCTAACTGGACAAGATGAACTGATCAAAACCAGGAGATAATAGTTTATATTTATAGGGAGATATGTTTATGGAAACCTAAGGGAAAGACCAGCTTCCTTTTCAGAGGAGGCAGAGGCTGTGCATGCTCATTGCAGCTTTGGAAAGTTTTTCTGTTACCATTTTTCTGTATATTCTGAGTGAAAATTGATTGCAGATAAATTCCTGTTACTCCTGTCAGCTGTAATGCTGTGTTAGGCTTCATTTTAATACTTCAGTTTTGTTCCAAAGTCTTCAGGACAAATTCTCTCCTGGCTTGACTCCACTGACTGCAGTGAAGCTACATTAGAATGGATTTGGCCCTACAGTTTATCTTTTTTTTTTTCCAGTGCTGCTTTTGCTTGGCCCTGTACGTGACCAGAATATAAAGACAGCAAGCTTACATTAGAAACAAGTCACTGGAGAAACCAAGAAATCTTTCTAAGCTATCAAATGTCTTTTCATGGGGTGTAAATGACAGCACAGTTCATTTCCTTTGTTTTCAATATCTCCTGGCAGGAGGACAGTGCTCACTGTCATGTAAACATCAAGCTTTACAAAAAATTTCTCAAAAGTAAGTAAAATGCTAGTTCATGTTGCTTAGTTCGCTTTTCCCATTGTTTATACACAAACCTGAAATTCCCATTACAGAATTACAAAAATAAACAATCCCCAAAAAGCTCTTTTCAGAGGACATAATCTGTTTCAACATATTCATGGTATGTATTAATGTTTCAGCTGGTACAACAGCCTCCTGGGTTTATTACTGATCTGCTGTGCAGTAGACCCTAGATATCTTGCCAGAGAATGCCTGCTCAATCATCTAGGTTATGCAGTCTTCTCCTAATGCAAGATTTTCCCTCCCTTACTGTCCCATTTTAAATGACTGTGATGAAGCTTCCATGCTTCACACTGAAGTCAATTCCACATTCTAATTCATAGTTTATTATTATTATTTCTTTTCATGGTTGAAAGAGAACTGCTTTTGTAGCCTTAAGGCACATGGCAGGAAGAGATGGAAACATTTTTTTCAGAACCTCTTTCTGATTATAGAGCCCTTTGATCCTAGAAGATTTACACTCAAGTGAAAGAAACAAAAACTGAAACAAAACAGCCATATGTAAACAACTGGTCACTGGTACAACCTGGACTATCTTACCAGGCAGGCTAGTAATAAATTAACCTAAACTCAGAGACACATACAGGAATATTTGTGTGCCAAATTATTTAAAAAACACAGTGGAGAAGAAACATTTACAGTTTTGGCTGAATTGTGTATTTGAAAGAGAGCTTTATTCTGTTAGCACAGAAGAATCTGAAGATGATAGAGATCAGAGAACCAGGACAGCAGCGCTCTTTCCTCATGTTGTGCACCTTGCCAACAAGCTCTTTGCTTAAGATGACACATTGACAAAATGGTGGCTTAAAGTTAGACATTTGCAAAATTGGGAGCTGCTGAAAATCTGCATAGGCACCTAAGACTACATGAGTATAGCTATCTTAAATGCTATCAGGTCATATTAAATTAATTGTTCCTTTTCCATTGTCTCATAGACCTAAATCTCACCTAACCTTCACATAACATAGCCATGTCAAGATGGTTTGCTCCTCTCTGATGCTGAGCCTACTGACTTGGAAACTGTTTGTACATCTTGTTCAACTAAGATCATGAGAAGCATTGTCATCTCATTGGCAAGTCTTTGTATCTTTTGACTAGACAGTGAGTAAACCAGAAAGTAGACACATATGAAATGCCACACTATTTTACTGTAGTAGATATTTCCACAATTCTATCTGTAAATCAAAGTCTAAGCAGAATGGAGAAGAAGGATACTATTGGAGGAAGTGACAATCACAACCCAAAATGGGACAGCCCATTGAGTTAGCTTTGCCATTTCCTCAACTGATGCTGCTGTGTTTCAGGCAGTATATTCTGAAGTGCTCTATGCAGTTTGACTTCTAATCGGTGAAAGAGTTTCATGTCTGCCATTTCCTATCCTGACAGCTGTACCTTACTTCTTAGACATTTAAACTGAAGTATGACATCTAATAGTACTAAAACCAAGAACAATGCCTATCACCACTTATAGTGGCCTGACACTTTTCACTTACAACTGCCCACAATAATATAGGGTAGATTTAGGTTAGATATTGGGAAGAAATTCTTTCCTGTGAGGGTGATGAGGCACTGACACAGGTTGCCCAGAGGAGTTGTGGCTGCCCCTTTGCTGAAACAGTTCAAGGCCAGGTTGGACGGGGCTTTGAGCAGCTTGGTCTAGTGGACGGTGTCCCTTGCCAATGCCAAGGAGGGCTGGAACTAGATGATCTTTAAGGTTCCTTCCAACCCAAACCATTCTATGATTCACTCCCTTTGAACTTGTGTTTGATACTTGAAGTATCATTCTACTTCTGAAATCTAGTTTATATTCTTATTAGCAAAACATAATCTAGACAGGCATTTTGCCACTAAATCCTACTGCAGTTCCATGAAGTCAAGTACTTGATACATTAAGGCTCCCTTAGAAAATCTGATGACTCTTTTTTCCTTATGAATCATTTTCCCAAGTTTTATTTGTTACTTTATAAGAATCCCTTTTTGCTTATATCTTAATTTATGCTAACACAGAAAGAAATTCTGACCACTAACAGATCTTGCCATAAGTCATCTCATCAAACTAGGATTTCCATGGTCTGAAGTCTTAATCACCAGCATTTTGGAAACTCTGTGCAGCACTCTAAAGCCATCTCATCCAGTCAGGCATTTTTCTTTGATGACCTTGGGAAGCTACTGCATGTTTTAAATGTCAGGTACCAATTTCCCAAATCAGTCACCAATAATTTATATTCCTAGCTGCAAAAAACACCTTTTTCCCACAATACTTGCTTGCCAAAGCACTTTTTATCATTTGCTAGATACTTAGCTTGAAAGAAGAAAGCAAAACCTAATATTTTGCTGACACTTGTGGAGCTTTCCCACCCTGCTGGGGAAGCCTAAATACAAGCAGATTGGAGCAGAAGAGGAAACAAATAAGCCATGCTGGAAGAACTTGCTCTAAAAACACAGCTGAACATACTGAGTTCCCAAAGCACTAGAGATGCAAACAATAATGTAAAGTGAGGATGGAAGCTCTTGCTGTGAAACCTCTTGTCCTGTGCATCTCCAAGAATATATCCAGGCCAGAAGTATTTACACCAAGGCCAGTGCAAGGCTGCATGGCTCAGAGATATAAGCAGACCATGCAACTCTGCATAAAGCCTTTTGCATTTATGAGAGGCCAGCCTTTTGCTCAGAGAGCCATGTCTTTGTTTACTCACTGGGGTGCTGCCTGCTGCTCCTTATTAGGGCCCCTGCCTCTACAGGCATTTCTTGGTACAGCCAGTGCAAGCATTTTTAAACTATTATTTACAAAATGGCAGTGGCTTCCCCAAGGCCATATCTTTATTTCTTTGTACAATGCTGTGATTGTGTAAATTGTCTTGCGCAAGCACATCAGCCCACTCTGGAATTCATTCCCCCGCCCCCCCTCCCCCCCATGGCCTTTCATTGTTGTTCTTTTATGGTGGAATTTGTTATTTGTTCTTTTGCCATCTTGTCACAAATCCATTCCTGTGGCTATGTCACTTTTAAGGAACAGCATGGCAAAATCTGACCAGTGGCTACTTCTGCTGAGAGAGCTGTTGCCAGCAAACTGGCACTGTCACACAAAACTACAGAGCTCCCAAAACCATGAAGCCAAAAGCAGTCACTTGTAGTTCTTATATAGTAGTCCTTTCCTGCATATAGCTCAACAAATTGTCATCTAAATCCAGTGATGTGACTTGTGATGTCAAAGCGGGGGAGTAAGAGAGAGCTTCTACTGTCAGCATTATAGGGCAAAGCAAGTCCTTGAATCATTAATGCAGGCACTGCAAGCCTCAGCATCACATGGGGATATTTCTTCTTTCATTTGTATATAGTATGAATGACTAGTGAGAAACAGAGTCTGTGAGGAACTTGCATTTTCAATTTTTGATGATTAGACAGTCACAGTTTTTTTGGAGAGTGTTCATTTTTACCACTGTCTCCACCTTAGCTGTAATTACAGTACAAGGGCAGTGTTAGCAGTATACAAGATCTGCCTCTGGATCATGGATCCAACCCTTGTTTCCTCAGTTGCTGGTACTGATCCAGCAAGTTATAAATAGGTGACCTGAAAACATGTATAGAGGCTTCCCCATTATCTTTTGCTACAAACAGATGGGGGTTGGCTGGCCCCTGGGCTTTGCTGGCTCTGGACATTTGAAAGCCATTCAGGAGATGTCTGTATGTGGGGAGGGTACTACAAGACAGATTCTTCATGATTTTTTACAGAGTATGTCTTTAGAAACCCAGAAAGTATCCCAGTTGGCACTGACAACATTGTGCAGCCTGCCAGATAGATATGCCTGCAGTAGCCCAAGTTAAGTCTCAGGAATACAACAGTCACAGCCATGGCTGGTCAGGAAGGAGGTAGCTATCAGGCTTTCTGGAAGAAAAGATAATTGCACTTAACTACTATGTACCTCTTAGAAGGATCAAGACCATTTATACTTTTAACCAAAGATGCACCCCAATGGAACATATCAATTAGCATCAGTATTGTTGATTTGCCAATAAGGATGCCATCCAGATCCCTGTATCTTAAACATGTAGGTTCATCATTAAAAAACAGGAACCATGGAGGTTACTTCTTGCCACTCTTTCAAAGATAGACAAATAATCCACTTAATGACCACTGAGGAATAATAAAGCCTGACTGAGAGTAATGGAAAGCCTGTTGGCTTCCAGCAAGCTTTGAAATGAGTCCTGGATGGATCAGACACACTAAATAGACATAATTTGTACATATATGCTTGTTACAATACATTCATACTTTAACGGACAATGTTGCAAGAGTTAAAATATTATGTTCAAATACTCTCTTCTTTATAGTATAAATGTCTTCTATTAATCATGTTTGCACTTGCAAATCTGTTGTTTTAGCCACATTAAAAAAGAATCAATATCCCTAAGGCTTGAACGCTATAAATGTTCCAATCAGGTAGCACAGACAAATCACAAAGCATACTAAAAGACAGGAGAGATTCCTATAAATACAGTGCATCATTTTCAACATTTCATAATTCAGAAAGAATTTCCCTCTTAATGTTAGGTTATATAATATTATTTAACAAGTATACTATCTGAATGATGCTAGATGAATATGCAGTTATGCTGCCATTGTCAAGAGGAATTAAGGAGCTTGATGTGCTTAGAAGTATTTTCCATTCCTTTGAATGGCACAATCTTGATATCATCCAGTTTTTTATTCCAATAAAATCAATTAGCATAAAGCATAAATACTGCACATGAAGTGGAAGCTGCCTTTGTAACAATGAGTTTCCAGATCTGACTCACTCCCCGCTTCTCCCCCTAAATGTACACAAAACTGCTTGCATGCATTTCTGATGAGTTGAAAGAGCCACAATCCACATTTCCTCAAAACACTTGTGGAAGGCTTTGAGTGTCAGTGATCCAGAATGAAATGCTCTTTTGCCAGCAAAGTGAAAAGCAACTGTACCAGCTCTTTCTCTTGACATGTGTCAGCCTCATTGCTCATGTATAAATATCAGAGTTAAATGTTTTCAATTCAGAATTGGATCTGAAGCCTCGCCTGAGTGAAGAGATGTTATGTGGGCCGAGACATTATTACTGAACCTTGGCTTATGCTTCTGCAGCTACACTTGGCATACAAGACTTAAGTTCAATCCTCGGCTAAAATGCTTCATGTTTACTGCTGTTAGTATTATTCATGTTCATACTGTTTGTGTATCTCAATATACCTCATCACTGAATTTAAAAGGAAACTTTAAAGAGAATGATGCTGTTGGTTGCTAGCTAAAGCTGATGATCACTTGTTTTTGTACTCCTCTGTTGTGGTCCTGCTAGCACTGGAGCACAGTCTCTTCATCACAGCTAGACTTTTCTACTAACAAAAACAAGTGGAGAGTGTTGGGTTAAAACATTTAGGCTAATTTTTATCTCTCTGCCTTTGTTTGAAGTTTGGCCTAGCAAAGAGCAGCAAGATTTCTGTTGTGCTAGAAAGGAAATATTAAAAAGCAATAAAAATGGGAAATAGCTCATTTGGAAATGACCTTATTGGTCATATTGTTTATCCCATAATCTTAGGAGGCTTGGAAATATTCTGCCTATACTTCAACTTCAGCAGCATGTATTGGCTGTGCATCTTGGTCTAAGCAAGTAAGAGTGGGAACAAGTTTAGTTGCAGAACTAAAATACAAAGACGCAAGAGCTAGTCCCTTCTTTTTGCCTTTTCTTTTTCTTGAAAAAATCCTGAGGTACACATTGTTAGCTTGAAGAGTTCTCAAGAGAAGACAATCTGACTGCAGAGAACAAGTATATATCAAGAGATAGAAAGCAAAGATCAAAAAGGTTCAAGTTTCACTGCTATATGCAGATTACAGGAAAAGGGAGAATGAAACCCTCATTAATCCTAACTTTTAATGTACTAAAAATAATAAAGAAAAAAAAAATATGTACAGCATTATCCTCCAGTAGTAGTTTCCTCCCCACCGGGCTGAGGTTGCTGCCATACCAAGCTGCCACACCAGTGACCAATGGTGCTCTGCACCATTTGATGTGCAAAACAGGCAGGGAACCAGTAGGCTGGCCAGCAGACTGATGCAAAAGAAAAAGTATCCATTAACCCAGGGGATGATACTTTTGGGATGAATCTAGCACATATTTTACATTACTGATCCAAGGGCTTCAGACGGCTTGTGTTACATGGGAAGAGATGAGTAGTAAGGAATTCTCTAGAAAAGAGAGGAACTAGACTTTTGTTTTCTTCCCGGCAAGCAGCAAAACAGATTTGCATGTTTCTTACCAGGGAAACCAAAAAGGAATTAAGCTATAAAGCAAGCCCTCATTTTCCAGGGTGCTCAATGAGGATACTGTGCTTGAAATTCCCATGAAGTAAAATTCATAAATTTTCAAATGGTGTTTCTGACAGCGCATTTTTAGGAAGGGGAATCAGACATGGCATGAAAAAGGCCCAAGTATGTAAAACTTTCAGATATTCACAACTCCCTGATATTTCATTTAATTTTGTTTTTGATGAGGCTGCTCTATAAACAGACATTTTTATCCTCTTCAAACTGAATACTCAGGACTCCAAAGTTAAGATAAGCACGAGACAAACCAGTATCACAAAAACTGGTGTCGGGGGTCATTGAACTAGACCAAGAACAATCTCAGCAAGGCTTATGCGCTGCTGAGCACATTTAGAAATAGCATCTCAAAACTGTTTACTTATAAACCCTGTAGCTTAAATTTTTAGTGGTTAGTTAGGTGCTTAGCTCATTGAAGTAACTGTTAAGTGACTGTTGATATATATCCCCTTCCCAAAATACATAACCTGGAAATCAGTGTTCTACTAGGAAATCCAGATGTATGCAAAGAACTGATTCAAAACCCAATCGCCTATCACATGGAAGATGCCTGCAAAGAATTTCTGCTTTCTGTTTTTTTGTGGAATTGCCTGACTTGGGAAGGATGGTGAAGGGCAAGAAGCCATAATGTGGATGTGTGCACCTAAGTTTCCAAAAGGATTTTCTGATTTTGGAAAACAAAGCCCAGCCACGCCACTCCAAGTCTTAGGTGCTAAGTTCAGTGCACTTGCATGAAAAGGATCCCGTCCTTTAGGTTGCAATCTTCAAAATAACTAGTGCAGGTGGATGTGTAGTTTTCAAAAACTGGTATTTATGATGCAAATGTTGGCTATTTGGAGGCAGAGGCGTGTTTTTCATTCCCCCTGTGTTCCACTTATTTCCCCGTCTAAGCAGGGAAACCTGTAGATGGGGGTACGTAGATGCCCGCAGGCAACTCGGGTCTTTGCACAACTTTGCGGGCTCTGCTACAAACATCCTATCCCTTTTGCTAGAGAGCAGCTAAGAGGACAGGGTGCTAGCAGGGAGTCATAAAACAGAGTAACATGTACACAGGGTAAATTCTTTTCAAAACTGTTACAGTTCTTAAACACCAGTAGGGACCAGTCACCAGGTGTGCACCACCTGTGAGAAAAAAGGAATTTTAGTGCTTTGAAGCAGTTAAGAGTGAAATCAAACCATACCTGTCCCTATGGGTGAGAAAAATTACTACATATAGCTAACAGTTTTCTCTATGCCTTCAGCATAAATGCAGGCAAAGGAGCTACAACTTCTGTTCATGCACAAAGACTGCTCAGTGTCTGCCACTTCTTCACAAGTTTCATTCAGTAACCGTCACACCCGCTTTTCCCCAGTGTCTGCATCAGCAAAACTAACAGAGCAAAGATGAGCTCAGAGCCGGGCTCAAGGAGACTCCAATTGTCCTGACAGCTTTTCCCAAACACAAATCTTGGCCTGGACAGAGTGCAGAAAAGGCTATGGGAAAAATACATACAGCATGCCCAAGGCCAGGAAGGCCTGACATTTAGTAGTGTCCTACAGTCTATCACTGCCATGACTTTCAGAGCTGCTCACTTAGAGGGGAGCTGATGAGGTCACTTTGAAATTGTGGTCTAAAGCTTTTTTCTCCACTTTTTCCTTCTGAGCCCAGACTTCCTTCCAATAACATTTAATCTTCCAAAAGAAACAGTTAAAATCTCCAGGTTTAAAGGAATATATCATGCGCAGAGGCCTCTGCCCTTTGGAAAATGAATATTTTTTTTAAAGATATTAACTTGATACCAGCAAATTTTAATTGTAGGCCTAGGGTCACAAAGCCCAAAATGTGTGTGAGGGTACCACTAACTCCAAACAAACTGAGACACAGGGCTTTCCATCTGCATTCACCCCCACCACAGCCCCTGCCTGAGGAGGGCAGCGCATCATCCCTGCCACAGACTATTTATGTGGCTACAGACTATTAATGTGGCATGCAGAGGAGCAGGGTAAGAACTGAGAAGCCAGCTTCAGTCCCAGGCATCTTGCAGGAAAGTAGCTCTTCACAGTCACAACCTCAGTCACAACCTCTTTTGCCCCAGAATGATATCCCCTAAGCTTGCACTTCAGAATAGAAACAGCATTTTAAATGAATATTGCAGAAGCTTCTGTTCTTTGAAAATTACATCTGATATCAGCCTACTGGCAAAATGCATCAAGTGCAGGCAGGGGAGAGGGGGAATACAAAGCCAAGGAGGTGAACTTCCACAGTGCTCAATAGGAGAACTGCTGTTATAGTTGGCCTGGGTATTGTGGCTTGAAATAAAAAATTACTTTAAATTGTAAAAACATCGATAGCAAGCCCTGGAGAAGAATCCCCAGAATGGCAGTAAATAAAGAGCATCCTGTCCATCTTTATAACACAGTTAATGTGGGAGGTGATATAAAATCCTAGCTTGGCAAGTGCTATATGTCAGAGTTGATGAATTCAAAGGATGTGCATGTACGCAGACCCAAACAAAGAACTTCTAGCACACAGAAGAATTACTGCAGTAATTATCTTAGATGTTGAACAGCACAACAACATTTGCTCTTACACTTCTCCTGCATTTTTACACATACTGCTATTACCCTGGAAGTGGCAGGTGGCTTTGCATGGATCCTTGGAGCTAGTGTCATGGGGAAAGTTAAGCTCACAAAGTACTTCCTTGTCAGGCCCCTCACCGCGCTGGGAAGAGGACAGGTTTCTCTCTCTGTTTTGTCCCAGCTCTGCAGTCCCACCTGCAGCCTGTGAGTCCCACCTGCTCCTGCAGCTCACATCCCCTGAAACCAGACCCCATCCAGCAGCTGCATAAATCATTAGGAACAGGGCTGCAGCGGGATGTTGAGCAGTTGGCAGCACATGGCGCAGAGACTCCCTTCTTCCTTGCACGCCTCCATCTTTCCCAAAAGTAAACAACAGCAGTCCCCACGGTGAACCCAGTTGCGAAACCACAAGGCACTGAACTTTATCTGTGCGCCGAATGGGCCTTGCAGAGAGAGGAGCCGTGCAGCCGAAAGTGGCTCTGGTTTGTGTTTTCCTGCCACCTCCCAGGCTGCTGCCAGCCAGGGAATTCTTTCCATAGCTCGTGCGGCTGCCCTGGGAAAGGAAGCCTTCTTGCAAACATTCATATGAACATGGTGGTGTGGGCAGCTTAATGCCTTCTTTTTCTGGGGCTGAGTCAGGTATGAAAGTGCATTTAAATAAATTGCTAATACCCATTTATGCACAGTTAGCTCTATCATTTACCCCGTATCAGTAGCTTTTAGTTTCCGCTAGAAGTTCTTGGCATAGAAAAGCGATGTAAAAAAGCAGGCCAGTCAAGTTGCAAAGTTCAGTCGCAGATCAGAGTAGGAACTTCCCTCTGACTAGATAATGCACAAACATTTTTGTTTCAAACATAATTATAGCAACATGTTGCAGATGCTGACGTGTTGGGTTTGGGTTTTTTTTTTCAAGCTGGAATTTCCAAAACTGGCAAAAGCTACCACATCACAAATGAGGAAACCACTCCCTTGGTGAAGAGAGGATGGTACATTAAATCAGGGGAATATAGAACCCACAAAAAGCCAGTGTATTCATTGAAGCTATCCCTAACATAGAAATGGTGGTGTAGGGATCTGAGCACTAATGTTCTGCAGACGCTTCGTGATACAAGTCATGTTTAAAGGAATTCTTAAAGTCTCACCCACAGAAGAGATTTTGGTTTAAAGCAAGCTCCAGGAAATGGCACTCTGCAATGTTTCTTTCGAATAGTGAGGACTTTTTGGGGTTCTCATTTTCAGCGTAATGACTCCAGCATCCAGATACAGAATCAGGACCCAGCTCTGCATGCTGAGAGTAAGTTTATCACTCTCCCTGTAAAGACTGCTCTCCTACCAATATTTTGGCTAGACTGAATTTTATCTTTTGTGCCCTGAATTGAAGGAACAAAACTGTCTTGAAATTCATGGAACCTTCACTCAGGTTATTTGTGTGAGTTCTTACAAAATATGAACAGCGAGTCTCATCTTGAGTTCAATTTTCTAACTTAAGGGTCTCATTATAGAGGGCTAAACCATTTTGGTTGAACTGAGCTTTCAGGCTGGATATGGGCTTTATTTCTTGGGCGTTTTCTTTCCCATCTGTCTATATATATATTCCCAGGCTTTAAGAAGTAAAACTAATCTGTGTGTGTCAAGGGGGAAAATCTGACAAGAAGAAAAAGAGGGCTCTGTGATTAGAACTGAAAATGTATTAAAACCAAGAGAGAAAGGATCATCTTCAGGAGGGCAGGTCCTTCTACCAGAGGTAAGCCATACTTGATGCACAAGCTCTAAATCTCACTGTATCTTACCAAGTCTAATGTTTCGGAGCCCTGGAAGATTAGCAGAGTAATTGGTGGTGAAATGTACTGTTCACAGTGCGTTCATTGGGCCCTTTGGAGAGAAATCTCAGTTTAGTTCTGTTTTTTTAGCAGACTTAACCTTTTTCTATCACTATGGATGTGAAAGTATGCTAATTTATGACTATGGTAAATTCAACTGAGCTTTGTTTTTGTAGCAGAGGGGGAAATGGGAGACAGCAAATAACCTGCCTCGTGCGCACAACCACACGTAAAATGTCCAAGTGAAATTTGAGATGACTCACCAGTGTACTTTGTAGGCCATGTTCCAAAATGCCAGCTGTTACAATATGTGTAACCCTCCTGTAACTGCAGTCAAGCTAGTTGCTGCTCACTAACTATTGTGAAATTACTATCACTGCCATCATGCCAGCGTTGTTCCACCAGTATGCGGCTTTGCTCAATCTCTAATTTCCTCTTCCACTGGCCATTTCACTAGTAGGGATGGGGAGACATTTGATGCCCCAGCCCTTTCCACTTCCCTAAATTCCAGGAACTTCCCAGCGCCTGTGCTTTCCTACCGGTTCCAGTGGCAACTGTTTAATCCCACACACAACACCTAGAGAGAGAATTAAAAAGGAAAAGAGATTTCCTTTCTTTCTTCCTTTCTTTCCACAGTATGAAAAAGCCCCACTAACTGGAATGGATAACTTTTCATGTCTCCTTTTTGCACTGATACCTAAAAGCAAACCATTCTTAACAGCTGCATGCCCTGGCTTAAGTCAGCAGGGTGGCTGGCATCATTAGCTGAAATGCATCTTTGCTGGAGTATCTTTTTTTATGTCTCTATTATGTATCTTTCTGTTAGATATACTCCAAATGAGTACAGATCTGTTGAGTATATTCAACAGAACAACACTCTTCTTCTGCAGTTGAGATGAAAACCTGGTTAGCACAGGACTGTGCTTTAAATACATGGCTTTCCCCAGCTTCTAATATATCATTAAAAAAAAAAAATCACCTCTTTTTGGAACACAATCTGGTGCCAGAGGTTATAGCAAATTCTAACAAGTAGACAGAAATTTTACTCCCTAATTTTGTTTTCCTCGGGGAGTTGTGGTTTCCACGTAAACACTTCTATGAGCTGGAGCTTTGAGACATGCCTGGAAGAATGTATATTCTGCCTAACACATATCCACCATATCCTGGCAGCTAACAAAAATAATTCTGCAGTATCACTACACTTCACCACTGTCACCTCAGCCTGGCTGAGCTACACATTAGAATAAAGTAGCGCGGGTATGTGAGAGAAAGCTATGGCTGATAACTTCACTCTTGTTTCTGGATTTTGCCCCATCTTTTATGCTAGATTTCTAGCTTTAGGAAATAACATTTGAAACCCATGAAATAGTGTAAATAAGGATAGGGATAACATAACCCAATATTCATTCACTACTTCTTGCAGCATGGAGCAGCAAGCAGCACCAGCCTGCGGCGTCCAGAGAATTCACTCTAAAATTTAGATCATCATTTCAAAAAACACATGAAAGACTTCTTTCTTTGCTTTTTTTGTATGAGGTCTGATACATATTGTCTTACTATGAAAAATCCCCTTTGATGTCCATGCATGTTCCATATGCCAAAAACAATATGGTCAGACCCTTGGAGAACAAGGGGAAAAAATGTAAGTTATTCTTGGAAATAATTTGGATCCCCAGCTCCATACCAGACAATCTTTGAATCTGCCTGAGCAAACTATTCAATGCCTGAGCTTAGCCCAACTCTGTATTTGCAGTTATTAAAAGTACAGGATCCAAACCATGGACCTGGATGCTCATAAGCTTCTGAGCATTCAATATTTCTGGATGCAATGGGTTTTTTTTACCCTGAGTCCACTCCTAATTATGTATACATTACATGTTTTAATCTTCTGGTTTGGATTTTTCCTCACGTGTGTTCACTTACAGTGTTGGGATGCTATTAAATATTTGTAATGCTTACTAAGCAAAGCCCTGAGTAGTGACTCTGGACCTGAGCACCCAGAGGTTTCTTCCACAAACACCAAGTGCAGGCTCAAGAAAAAATGACAGTTCTGGGATTTACAATTAGAGGATGTTTATCTTTAAGGTGTGCACCTCCAGTAGGCAGGTTCTGAATTAATCTTGTACATAACCAATGACATTCTTCCCTCTCAGCAAAAATTCATCATCCCAGTGGAACAAAGGGGGAGACAAATAGAACAGAAAAGTATGTGTGGAAGAGCTTGCAGTCTGGTCACTTGGTAACTCCAGGACTGCAAAATAGAAACCAAAGCTTAGCATGACAGAATGGGAACAGAAGAGCTTTGCATCCAAGCGGTGAGATTAACGAATTGGGGGCATTTTGTTGCTTATTTTCTCTCTTCAAACAAAGCATTTCTCTGGGAAAATCCACCTCCCTAGGGAAAACCCAAGCCCTAAAGTAGCTAAAATAGCCTTTCCTTTCTCCAGTTGGTCTCTGCTTCATGGCTTCTTGAAAAGATTTTTGAGCTGGAAGTTATGTTGGTTAATGGCACAGGCCAGAGCTTCCAGAGGAAAATTCACCTACAGCCATTTTTAAAGTTGGTAAAAGGTGTTTCGTGGCCCTTTCTGTTTTTCCCTAGAGAACAAGACTGAAACCCAGATCCCAGCCTAAAGACTGTAGCTCTTAGTTTTTGGCAGCTGAGTACTCCATATTCCCCACAAAGCCTCCAAGAGATGCTGAGTTTCAGAATGATGCTTACATACAATAAACTTACGATACTTTGCTAAGATTTCTGAAGGAACCTTAGGGAACTGAACAGTCAAGTCCTACTGTTGCTTGCAATTCTTTTGATTTATAAGCACACCACATCTATGTCTTATTCTCTGTATTCAAGTGATATATCTTTTGTACTGCCATAGTGCTTATTAGTAAGCAAAATGGTATGTGCGTTTTTGCAGTTGCTGCTGATTTTATATCTGAGCATTATATAGACAGGATTACAACAATCTGCAGAGCTTTAAAGAAGTAGGGTAGATTGGGATGTTAACACACGAATTGGGCCCCTTATCTGTAATCTAGGTCTTTTCTCTAGAAGAGACCCAGCTCAACAGCCATAAACTTTGACTTTCAAGCAGCATGTATATATCCTGCTGTGTAACAACTGTTTTGATACTAAAGATACGGCCTGTCATATTTTCTCCACTACCAAGCATTGATGTGTTTAATTTAATAAATATTACCAGTGCGTATGAGCATCAGGGAATGATTCAGCAGTATCAAGGGCCACTTGGCAGCAATCCTAACAAGAAGACAAAAGCGATTGCTTCATCGAAAATAAATCTGGCCCCAAACATAGACAACTTAGTAGACAATCTTTTTTCACTAAAGAGTCCTGCCTTGAGGTTGCATTAATAGTGACAACATAGGCATAAGAAGCAATTTGTCAGGACAGACATTTGCATGTCTGTCTGTCTAAAGGAAACATACAATATCCAAAATCAGGAGCTGAGCCAAGAAGAAGGACACTTGGGTTCTCTGCCTAGCCCTGCAAATCTTTTCCATTCCTCCATGCCTCGGTTTCTCCTTTGTAAAATGGGGATCATGACATCCACCTCTGTAAAGCAGCCTCTGGGTTTGCTTATTATAATGACTCATCAAAAAACCTTCTCCATGCACTGTCCTATCAGCCATAACATTTTTAAGCCTTTCTTTAGAATAAAAATTATTGAAACCTACCAACTCTGCCACCTACAACTGACTTTCCTTGGCAACCAGCTAAACACATTAAGCATATGACCAAAATCTCATAGCCAGCCTTGGGGAACTCACTGTGATCCTAATACTTTTTCTTTTTTCTTTTCTTTTTTAGTGTAGAAAATTGATAATGAATTTCCACCACTAAATTCGTAAGAGCTGCTCATCCTTGAACTGCTATGCCAAAAAGAGATCAGCCTTTTGTGGCAAAAGTGCTGCGTGTGTAAATACCAAATTACACAGATATAAGTGTGCGCTGCTTTGGTACTCGAGACTTTAAGTCAGCTGTTAGGCTGTCATGACATTTTATCTAATACAAGAGTTTCTGTGAGGTATGAAAAAATAAAGACACCACAGTTCTATAGGTGCCCACAGATGAAGATAAACTATGAAATTCAGGAGGACCACATGCTCAAAAAATAATTGCATTTGTATCCTTGTGGTTATTCATGAATGAAAAAGCATTTATTGAGAGGAATGAACATTTACAAAACTTCCCTAAAGAAATCCAAATGTTTAAAAATTTGTTTGTCAATAACAGATTGATTTCTGGTAAGAGTATCTTTCAAATTCATGAAAGGTAAATTTGTCACATTGATGAATTCCAGGGAATCTGAATTTGAGGCTGCTTGAATTAAATGTAGTTTTAATTATTTAACATCTGTGTAAATCTAGTGTAAATCATAAATCATGTCCCATGTAAGTTTTTTAACAGACTTGGGTTACAGTTACAGTTAGTTTCCATAATGTGTGTTGAGTAGGTTAAACACTGTGAAAAGTGCCCTGATGCAGACAGGATTGACCCCACAGCAGACACCAGGTCTTTGAACATTAAAATCTGCTCAGGATGGGAATGCAGTATGAGCAATTAGCATAGCCAAGTTAGACCTGCAGGATTACTGTGTGCTCTTGCTGGAGAAAAATTCTGTTTTTAAATTGACTCTGAAATAAATATTTAGCTATAGGCCTTTGAGAGTCCTGGTTTGTTTGGGTTTATGTTCTGCACCAGCGTGTCACAGTATTTGGTAATTCACATCCCTTGGGGTGCCTTCCTACTTAGAGCATTACACAAAGAATGCATTTTGAGACTAGATTTCCAGTAAAAAACCCTGCAGTTCCAGGAGATGGACTAAAATAGCAGCATGCCTGCAGCAAAATGCCACTTTAGTTGAGTTCAGATCTCTATTATTCTGGTTCCATACTCTTCTGTCCCCCTCACCCAACACTAGCATCTTTGTCAGTGTCCTCTTCGTACAAGCATCTCTGTTTTCACCAAGTTCTTCACAACCCCGTTTTTGCTTGCAACTATACTCTCATGGCATCCTGTACTCTGTGTTGCTTGATTCAAGCTTCCAACCTTTTCCAGAGAGTCACCATCTTCTGCCATCAGATTCACGACTGCTGTGCAAGTCCTGCCAACACTGACAAAAGCCTGGAGATAACCAGCACCTTTTCTCAGACTAACAGACAGGAGCAGCCTTAAAAGAGAGATCACTCTTATTAAAGAACAATGACTGAACAGATACTTCAAGCAGTTTTTAAAAATCATTTAGTGGATGTAAAATTTCAAAACACTGTGACAAAGGTACACTTTTTATAAATTGTAGTTGCCAGATGTCCTGCAGAATAATGCTTTTTATTAATGGCAGAAGAACTTTTACCATACCCAATTTGTTATTCTCACTCTTTAAAAATCCCTTATTCTGGCTTTTAATCCAATTTGGTTCTCAGACTCAGTGGGTGCCAAAGATTGGAATATGCATTGTATAATGTGTATTTTCTTTAAACCTTTTCAGTGAGTTATTTTCAAATTCAGTTTAACATTTTCCCTTGCAAAAAAGCTAGAGCTTCCAGTTTACCCATTCTTCACTTCTGTCATGTATTCAGTTCACTTATTGTGTCTGAACAGTCCCAGTGTTTTATTTGGCCTTCGTAACAGTCTTCCAAGTCTCTACATTTTATTGCTACCTGTCTACAGATTGCTTCAAGTCAAGTAACTGACAACCACTGCTCTCCCTTCACCCACGAATCCAGTTACTTTATCATAGAAGGCAATCAGGTATGATGTACCATCAGTAAATCCATTCTGAGTGTTCTCTATGACCCACCTTCATGTACCCAGGGTGGCTTCCAAGAGAATATGCTCTGTGGTTTTGCCAAGCCCAAATTAAGGGATAGAAGAGTCTCTACAGACCTAATTCACAACAAGCAGAATAGCCAATGCAGATTTTAGCCCTCTCAGGAGGAATTTGCCAGAAATATATTACCAAATAAGAGGGAAATCTTTGCTGGAGAGCTCAGTCATAAATCTGAGGAAATACTAGTTGCATTTTGTTTAATGTGTAGACTAAATGAGCTCTTTGAAGGTGGCCTTATAGTTTTGCATACAGACACTATGCTCAGTTCAGCCATTTGTAAAATGCATTATTCTCCTTTTTTGTCAGCTAGTTTACTCCAGGACTGGCTGGCCGGTCAACATATCAGGGCAAGATAGAAATGTGTTATAAGTGAGAAATACAAGAAAAAACTTGACTGCTAAAGAAATATTGGTTTTGGCCTTGTTTTCATAGTGTTTTCTGCCATCCTTCACTTGCCACCTGATACTTTCCCCTCCTTATTTTCCTTTCATCCCTGAGTGTTTCTTCTCCTCTCCTCTCTTCCACTGGCCTACACTGGCAGGATGTATCACTGAGCAGAAGAGAAGCCTCTCTCTCACATCTGTATAGCTTTACAATTACTTGCTTTTCTAGGACAGTACTTTCACTTACCCCATATTTCATTCTGCAGAAGCAGCTTGGCCTGAGCTTTGCACATTTTCCAGTCACAGATGTCTCTATCGGATTCATGCCTGGTTCTTGGAGACATGGTGGAAGGGATATTTTTTTGTTGTACTTCTACTAATACAAAAGATCCCAAGCCAATATAAAGCAAATTTATTTATTCTTTTTTCCTCATACTAGAAGATCAGGTCTTTCTGGCCACATGTTTGCCTCAGTACTTACATGAGGAAAGGCTGATGTTTTATTCCAATTAAACAATTATTAGATATTCCATTAAAGGAAAATGACTGAACTCTAAATACATTCCCTTTCAAATATCAAGACATGTGGCTACAGCTCTGGTCTTACAGTACGTGACAAAACATACATATTCAAGGTCGTGATATTTGTGTCTATGAAGATTTTCCCTAAACTTCAGGAGAATTTCTAACTACTACAGGTCAGACTGCATGAATCCAACTGCAAGACTAGAACCTCATATTATTATTTTTTCCCCAAAAAACACTCCAGCTGACTGATTTTGACTTCTGAAAAGCAGAGTGCAGCTCCATTGTAGAATAGAAGTATTCTTTAAAAAAAATTTACGTTTTCAGAAATCAGAACACTGCAGATGTATTGCCAAGAAAAGAAAAGGAAAAAAGAACCCCACCCAGCCAAAACCTAACAACTATGAAGGCAAGCACAAGGTATTAATAAGGTGATATTTAAACCACTGTTTTCTCAGAACTGGTTGCGGAGCTGGTCCATGCTAGTGATGGAATATTCTCATGCCGAAATACCAGTAGTAAGTCACAACAAAGTAGCTCAGTTTACATCAATGCAGTCAACAGACATATACTCTCAAAATTTTTAATGCATGAATTTTAAATAAAACAGGAAAAAGTGATCACTTAGTCTGATATCAGTGTTCTTGGTCTTTAATTTTTATTCCTTTCTTTGACTTTCCTTTTTTTCTGCCATTTCCATACAATGGAAAATTCTACAGGGGAAGGAGGAAGAGAAAGAAAGAGAAAGGAGTAACGGATGTCCTTGGCTATCCACTCAAGCACATTCAGAGTGCTTCTGGTCAATCTTTTGTATAATGTTTTATCTCTAGTCAGGATCCAAAGAGAAATGCCCTAGCGCTCCACATCAGGAGAGGAAATGTAGCTTTGAAAGAGCTTTCTGTACTTGCTGTGTTTTTCTCACAGCTTAAAATTAAGGTAAAGTGGAAAAGTAAGTTAGTTAGTTTGTGCACAGACAGTGTTTCTGGAGAGCAGTGCTCCTGAGGAGAAGCAGTGGCTGCAGCAGAGGACAGGCCACAGCTGGTGTCATGATGCTGTGTGGGCAAAAAATGGGATGCCTGCCAGTTCTCAAACCAAATGAAAGCAAAGCCATAGGTATAGAGTCTCTTAACTTCCACAGCTGCTGGGAAAGTCTGCCTTACATCAGGAGTACTATAGGTCCCCTACAACTGTTCATCCCAGTAAGTATCATAGCTCTGATTTTAATGGCATCTGAAGTGAACTCGTCAGAAAAACATTTGTCCTGAGCGATGGACAGCTGTTTACAGAGATGTAACTCTACATGCGCATTGCAAGAGGAAAAAGATGATACCCACCCTCACCAATTAGTCTTTTCTGAGGGTGTCTCTCATGCGTATGGGTAAGAATTATAAAGCACTACTGCAAAAACCATCACAAAATCTCAGTCTCAATGAAACAGTCGAGAGCCTAGGAATTAGCCATTTTCATGTTTGTTTACCCTAACGTCTGTTTGACTTTGATGGATTACCTATAAGGGATTTTTTTTTAAAATGTATTTTTATGTATAAATAAAAGGCAGGATTATCCATTCCTAGCACAGTTTGTCTCAGAAACAATTACAGACTCTGTGGCATCTTACAATCTTGGCAGCTGTACTGGCATCTTATATGGGAATATAGATGCATGCTTGTCTTGAGAGCTCCCAAATCCCCACATTCTCAATAGGAAGGAATGGGACAGGAAATTTCTGGGTTACTGGTCTCTTTGGCGCAGCTGTCTCTTTTGCTTTCACATGTATTTCTACAGCAAGCTGAGAGCCATCTTAAGCAATGGAAACAGAGTCTCATTCAGCAGTGGTTCTCTTCTCTTTTGTCTGCTCTAAAACAGGCTGAGTGTTAGGAAGAGTAACAAGGACTGAACTTTTCCCTACATACACAACTCACACAGAGTAATAAAACTGGGTTGAGATAAGAATATCTTTTTTTTTTTCTGCTTAAGAAAAACAAACAGTTTACTTTCAGGTTCCTTCAAATTACGTTTACTACTGGAGTCATAAGACCACAATCCAGCAAAACTTAATCTGCTTTCACTATAATTTTTCATGTGCCTTCAAAGTTAAACATGTATTTAAGAACTTGCTTGCTTGGATGACTAAGCTTGCGGTAGAAGATAGACCCAAACACTTAGATCTCAGCTCTCATGCCTACAGCTTTAGGTATCAGGTGCCAAAGGCAGCCTTTACATTTTCAAATATTTTGCCATATTCTGCAGTCCTTAATCTTTAAGTTCAAAGAGACCTTTTCTTGTTCAGTAACATAACTTATTTTTCCTCTTATTCGTGTTCCTACACACTCTTTTTATTCTGTTTGACCCACACTGCAATAATATGAATTATCTAAAATTACTAACTCTGCCTTTCCACATTCCTATTAAGCCAAGAGTAACTAGTAATCCATGGGGAAGCACAAGGAATAAGAAAGATGATGACATGTGCTAAATGCTATAGTGGAATTAAATCTTCTCTTCGGGTCCTGTTCTAGCTCTGGAAAGGATTTTCTTCCCTTAACTCAGGTTCTCCTTCAGCCATATTTTGTGCTTTATATCCAAAAATATAAGCAGGCAGAGGTCTACGGAGAGAAGCAGGAAATTATGTCACTCAGGATTTTGCTGGAATTTTTTCTGAGTAGAAGTTTTGACTTTTGTGATAGAACCTTGGAAACAATGGTGGCTCACTAGAAAAGAATAGACACAAAAGAAAGAAAGAAAGAGGCAAAGAGAGTTCTAATGATGTAACAAGACCACAGGCACAACTTTACTGGAGGGGTTATAGGCTTGAGCCCTGCCTTGCACTGATACTACGCAAGCAGCTGTGGTGCAGCTCCACACCATGAAAAGGCTGTATCCTCTCTCTCCTGGCAGCTGCCGCTGTCTTAAAAGTGTTCAGGGACTAAGCTTTCTGAGTGATTTTTTCATGTTCCTGAAGTGACCTGTTTTATACAGTTTTAAGATGGCCTGGAGGAGGATGCTTAGTGACTTCCAAAAAAATCAGGCTCTTGGGAGGGGCTGACAACACAGTTCCTAGGAGTTGAGGCTCTGTGATGTAGGCTTATTCCAGTGTGCACAGAAGAACTGGGAATTCTAAGTTGTATTTGTACATTACTTCAAGAAAAGCACAGTAACAAAAAAAGCGAATTATTACTGGTAGTGATAAGTTCTGCATCAGTTACAAAGCTCTAGCTACAATAAATTTTAAAACTCCTAACCTCTTAGCATCATATATTGAGTTCTCCTCAAACTAGATACAAATTGCAAGTGAGAAAATGTTCCCACCCCTCTACGTTCATCCCAATGGGAGCTATATCTATTCCCACAGACTTCTACAGTGCAACTTCTGATGCTGTTGATGAAGCCCAACTTGAAACCACATTGGTCATTCAGTGCTCTGCTATCTGACCCTCGTGGATTACGAGCAGCATGGTTTGCCTGAACCATAATCTGCTCATGCATTCTGACAAGAAAACGCACAGCTCAAAAGCCATATAATATAAGCCACTATCTTAGGCCCAAACCTCAAAAAACAAAAAAAAAAAAAAAAGGCATTAAACAGCTGCAGCAGAAATAGCCAGCATCCATATTTTGTATGGGAACAAGATAGGTATCCTAATGCAGAATATTTTAGAGCAGTAAAACTGCTCACATTTTAACTGATGACATTTTGACCACAGCATACAATCCCCAGACATGCAATTTACTGAGTATAAACAAGCCAAAAGAAAAGGGGAGAAAACTCCTTGGAGTTCACTGCACGTGATAGACACAAGTGCTGCAGAAATTTGCTGATAATCCCCTTTTCAGTTTGTGCTTGCAGCTAAATCTACTTTGCTTCCTATGACAATGAACATTATGCAGTCCTTTGAGGTCCATCACTAGCAATAAATCCCAGGCAGGAAACAGTTTTCAGGCCTAGGAGGAAAGAGAGCATTTCATTTTCTAAAGCCAGCCCAGAGTAACCAGGTCATATAAAGTTTGGAATTGAAGTTCTTGAAATCCAGGATATAATTGTGTATGTTTTTCTGTTTGTTTTGTTACCAGTTAACCGGATGCAACAAATAAAACCATTTTTCTTTCTTATTTTCTCTCTCTGACTGTCTCTTTGGGAGCCAACCTCTCCAAAAGCCAGTGCTTGAGGTCACAGCTCCCTAACTCTGAGACATCTGCTGGGTCAGATGCTCTTGAAGAGAATCAGCTGCTTGCAGCAAGCACATTATTAGCATGCTGGAGTTACAGAAAAATGTTGAAGATGTCTCTTTTTCCATCTAACGAATACATATATCCATATACATATCCCATTTAAAATTTCTTGTCTTGGTCAGAGTTCTATCTCCAATGCCGATGCAGAGCATTAGATTGAAAGTTCAAACTCTTAAATTTTTGAATTTTAAGCTATAATAATTATAGAAAAAAAATATAAAACAAAATACTAGCTTTACTTTCGACAGTAAGTACTAAATTTGCTCTGTACTGTATTCCTTCTCATTTTCTAACATATCGTAGAAGTAAAGATACAAAAAAATAAAATACTAATTTAGTGTGTTGAACACCTGAAACACAGAATAATAATCTGTACTTTGTGAAAACAATGTACATCAGGCTGAAACTGAACATCCCAATCCAGAGATTCTCTAAAGCACTAGTTGCTTATAAAGCATTTGGTGCCCCTTCTTGTATTCATTACTTAAATCATTTCTATTGTTTCAGTAGCACACATAAAGAAAAGGCAAATAAATGCCCAAGATTCAATCACATCTCTCCAATAGCAAAAACGTCTATATAGGTGAAAAGAAAGTATTTCTTCTTTAAAGCCACCAATGGCTTGTCCTAGAGCTTTTTGAAGCCACCTTTTACATACCATAAATGAAATGTTATTCTAAAATGGAGCAGTCAGCTTTTACAGTAAGGAAAATATCTGCCTGGAAAAAAATAACACCAGGCTTGATTCAAAACTTGCATGCTGTAGTGCCAGGTTGGCAGCAGTTGAAAGTGCAATAGAATTGAAAGGTTTCCATCTTGCCGCTAAGCTTTAACACATTGTGTGAGATAGCCATACTGCTTTGGCAAAGACCTGCAGCCCCAAGTGTACAAATTTCTGCCAAGCTTTTGAAACTCATTCAGGTGCCTGAAAAAGCAGAAGGTACAAGGCCATTGGTAACATAACCCTCAGGGAGTACCTAAAAGCTAGTCAAAATTGCAGGACCTGTACTAAGGGGATCACAGTTAATATCCTTCATACAGTTCATCTCCATAGTAGAGCTTAAGAGGGAAGTGCTAGTGGCTAGATTCTTCACAGCCGCTATAATGCCATCAAGCTTCATTTACCCATATATATCTGTTTAGCTAAGGATCAGTGCTCAACTGTCATTACCAAATCTAGTGTTCTGAAAATAAATAGTAAAAAATATCCTATATTAAATGCCCCTTTAAGGTCTGTCTACTTTATCTTCTGTTATCCAACATACTTTATTCTTTGCATGTATACTAAGGACTAATTTCAGTTATGCACCTATTCATTTCAAGTCTGCTAAGATAGAAAACATTAAGGAGGCAAGGCACACTCAGAAACAGACACAGTCTCCCTGCAGAACTGTTAAGTTTGTGTCTGTGCTCTTGCAGTAAACAAATCGTAAAAGAAAAGTAAAAATAAGGGAATAAGCAAACAAATTTAGTGCATTAACTTAAGCAAAAGTTATGGTTTCTATTTCAAAGCAGTTTTCCTATATTTTATTCTGTTTACAGCATAGTAACAAGATCAAAAACTGGTTGAGGTTTAAGTTGTCTTTAGACCACCCCTAGGAAAAGCTCCCCCGCTTGTCTGCAGAGACCATACAATCTCTGTGGCAGTACGACAGTTGTGCTTCTTCCCCATGCTCAGCCCAGGTCCAAGGGGAACCTTGCCTGCAGTTCCTCTCTCTGCCCTTGTAAGATCAGTGCACAGGAACAGAATGAGCTCTGGTAATGGCTTTTGTCTGCAGGAGTTTGTCTTTCAGAAACTGGATTGAAAAGCATGTCCTGATAAGTCACCAACACAAGCAGCATGTTTAAACCAAGACACTTCAACAGAGAAAACAGAGCTTTTTATAAAAACATTCTTGCTAATCTACTTGATACCATTTGAGCCTCCAAAAAGTGCAAGACTGAAAACAAAAACATCTTTTCTATGCTGACTGTAAGCTATTCTGGTTCTATCTGCATCTGTCAAGTTAGAAGGCAAAGCGTGGCAAGCGTACAGATTTTCACATAGTGTTTGACAGTCATGTTGTTCATTTTCTCCCCCTGAAATAAGAAATATAGAGTGTTTAGTCACTTGTGATTTTTTAATTGGAAGTGAATTATGACCTAACACTGACACTTGGTTATCACATTTACGATATGGTTATTAATTCATTCTTTTGTCAGCCCTGCTCTATCAGATGCAGTATTCTCAGATTATATTTCTGAGAAGCAAGGTCAGAGTGGAGTTTGAAAAAAGATACCACCTCTGGCTCAGGGCATCCATCCCTCACTAATCAGCGGAGGTTATGATAGCATCTTGGGGTAAATACTGTTTTATACTTAGGTTGGTTTTACGCTTTCCTCTGACATCCACTGCTGGCCCTACCAGGCACTGGACTAGCACCTTGTTCTGGCCCAGTGCAGCAATTCTGACACATACACGCCTGTGCAAAATGCAGCTGTTAAATGAAGGGAAAACAACTGCCTTTAGTTACAATAAAAATAAAGGTCCAGATCCACATTAACAAAAAAATAAGGTATTAGGCATGCTAAGTTGTAGAATAAATTCTTGACACAGAACCACCTGACTGGTTTTTGATAACAGGCATCATTCAAGATGTCATTTAAATACTAGGCAATAAGAACCTCAGAAATTATTTACAGTTTGTGGAGAAGAAAATAGGCTTGCAGCTCATTTATTATGTATTATTTGGGAACAAGGGAAGAGGTTAATTAGAGAATCACAGGGAACCTTTTATTTTGAAATACGATTTAGATTTTGTTGCTTTTTTAAAAAGAGGAAAATGAAGGCTGAGACTGTACTTCATTGCATCAGCATCAATAAAAAGGCTTTATTGTTTTTGCATACAGCATAGTTTGATCTGGTTTTAGAGTTGGAAGGTGGCACAATTATTTGATAAAGTAAGACAGTTAATGTTTTTAGCATGTCATCAAACATACGTGAACTTGCTCATCATACTCCTCAGATTCTAAACGGACTTACCAAGTGTGTGCATTGAGATGTTTGTCAACGTGGTTCTTTACTCGTGTGACACAAAGAACTGGACATGTACACGTCAATGTACAAACATAACCTGCTCTCAGTTTCTGAAGTACTCTCTCACACTAGAAGTCCTGTTTGCAGTATCAGCTGAAAAGTCACTTTCTTAAACCCTTTTTAATTTCAGTGCTGTCAGAATTCAGCTCCCCTGTTAATACTAACACATACAGTAACAAAAAGAAAGGAGTATATTTAAAATTTTAAAAAAATCTGTAAAATGCGCATACACACAAACCAATATTCCTCTCTGAATGGTGCATTATCATCAGCCCTACATGCAAGGGCTGATGATACCTACATATCAAATCACAAACGGAAGAGATGTAAGGGCCCTTTCAGCCTGTCCAGGAGACAGGAAAGAGAAAAAGTAAAGGCACTAGTGCCTTTTTATTGTATCTTAGGCCAAGAATATCAGGTTTCAGCATCACTGGGATTTGTAAGAGGTTCTTTGGAAGTGACTGAATAAGCAGAGAGGGTCTGAAATCTGGCTAGCAGTTTCTGAGTGTAGATGGGGTTTGCACAATGGTATGAGATTTTTACACTTGTAAATCTAGAATTAAGCTTGTAAGATTGTTTCAACACTTCATTTCTTTTGAATGGCATTTTTTCCTAAATTCTTACATTAGCAAATTGAATTCTACACAAATACTACTTTAGGTGAGGCTTTCTTCTGCAAAACACCCATCCCCTTGCACTTACCACCTCTCTCAGGAGATAGGAAGACTGCAAAGGCATGTTGATAGCAGATAGCCTTCATTAAAACAAAAGGAAAGGCACAACCTGATATTTCTAACATGTGAACAGGATAGCTGTCTCATCCACCACCTTCTGAAGGCAACAACGCTAACTCTTTCATGGTTTTCCACAGTCTCTACTCAACCCCAAGTACATATATATGCAGAGGTCCAGTGCAGAAACTTACTCTGACTCATAGAGCGCTGGCAGCTAAACTTGGCTAGACTACAGGTCTCCAAACAGTGAAGTCCTGCTCTTTGGCCTCATCTTTCTGGAAGCTGAGAATTAATTACTAGTAGGGGGTTGTTTGGGGGATGGGAGTGGCGTTTTGTTTCTTTTTTTCATAATTTTACATTCTACTG
The DNA here is from genome assembly GCA_009867235.2 of Psittacus erithacus. Taxonomy (NCBI): domain Eukaryota; kingdom Metazoa; phylum Chordata; class Aves; order Psittaciformes; family Psittacidae; genus Psittacus; species Psittacus erithacus. The sequence goes on along the minus strand of WYDI02142218.1, from coordinate 205,111 downwards.
CTCTTCTCTGCTTTCTGTCTTTCTGTTCATGTTGCCCTTCCCCAGTTTCCATGGTTCAGATGTTTGGAAATGTTTTGTAGAATTCTGCAAGCTTCTTCCACCCATGCCAAAGCAAACTTGAACTCACAGCCTTCTGAGGCTTTCCCATCACTGCTGACACTCTCTTGGTTATCTGCCTGCTATGAAGTTTTTGCTGGGTTTTTCTGACCATTTTTGCACATCCACTATGTTAAAGCTAAATGAGCTACAGAAGCCAAGAGAAAAATGTGCCCTGCACCGCTTTCTTTTGGCTGGTTGTATTACAGAGCTGTTTAAAAACAAAAAGGCAGAGAAATGAAGAGAAGGGGAGCAGAGAGAGAAGCAGCATGCGCATGTGAGAGAGCAGGGGAACTGTAAATGAAGGTGGTCTTACTGAAAAGAAGTACGGTCTCTTTAAAAATAAAGAGAAAAATACCCTAATGTTTTCCTTAGTCTTTTTTGGTTTTTGGCAGCATCCCAAAGATTTCACTGTCCTTGTCTCTAGCATCTGGAAACCATCAGGGTAAACAATAGAGTGCTAGGAACTGGAACCCCTGCCTCAGCTCCCATGGGACCTTGCTCTGGAGAACATGAGAACACAAACCATTGGACACCATGTGGTCAATTACTTCAAACTAACAAATCTGTGTGCCTTCCTATTCTGTTTTCCTTGGCACCACATGACCCTTTCACAATGGAACCCAGCTGTTGAAAAAGCCAGACGCTTTCTTTTTTAACCTCTTGCTTGCTTTTGTGCTTGCTTTCCGCAGCAAGCTTAGGGTTGGCTTGTGCCCTATGTAAAAATGTCCCGCTTATTAAAATCCTGGCCTGCTGTAACATTTGTCTCTATTACTCAGCAGAGAGCCCCAAGAGTATTAACAGGATCATACTGCAATGAGGACTCCACAGGTGGTCCCATGTTTTCTGGGTTTCCTGACATTGCGTGCCAGCACTTAAAGTAAGCAGATACACCAGGACACTTTTATAGCCTGCCTGTTTTGTGCAATCAATAATTGCATGTGCAGTTGTGACCTACTTTTAAAAATCTGTTCCTAGTGCAGGTGCTATACTGGCAATTGCAAAGAGGTAAAGTCATCTCAGAGCTAAAGATTATTGAGGGAGCCTGCCCCTTTCACTGCTGTGAAATAAACTTCACTCTAGATTAACTAAGCTAGCTGTAGAACTGAAGCTGGTGGTCATGGGACAGGGGCGCTGACAGGTTCTTGTTCTTTCCAGGCTTCTGTTTCAAAAGGCATTCTTTGAACTATGAAACAGTCCACTGTTACTGACCACGCACAAGCCAAGGCTTCTATACTACATTTAGGTGTGTCATCTTATTCTGGGTGGTTTACTTTCATTAACTTCCCAACTTAAAGTGGAGATGCTGAACAGAATGGAATCACGTGAGAGATTTAGAGCTTCATTTATAAGTCACCTTTAAAGTTGCTGAACATTTCTAGCACACATGGAAGAAAAGCAACTTACATTTCATGGGTAAATAATCATACATGCTCCCAGATTCATAATTTTATTTCTGAAAGATAGGTACATATGTAATGCTATACCTAGAAGACAGGAATAAAACAAGGACATGCCATGCAGTTCCATCCTTGCAGCTAGCAGTGCACCCTGAGATGTGGTATTATATGCTTTTTGGCATTCAACTTCATCAGCTTTGACCTCAAACAGGTTGCTTATCTGCTGAGCAAAGACAGTTATATCAGTCTATAAATGTTAGGAAGTTGGCACTATGTTCGGGAGGCTTGTTCACAACAATTAGTTTCACAGCACTGGCTATTTTGATCAAATCTATATCCCATTGTGAAAGGGATATTGCACTGAATTAGACCAACCTATCTCCACAGCTTGGCTGGCAAGGCTGGCCTTGCCTCTGCCTACATGGGGTTAGCTGCTCAAGCCCTGACATCTTGACTGAGCGGGGAGCACACTTTATTAACTTCCAAGGTACTATATTGAACTATACCACCTAATTTCTCTTAAGATTACAGAAATCTGAAGAAACTTAGGTCCCTGCCGATTTATTTCCTTTTCCAGCAAGTAGTGGAGATTTTTTTTCTCTTTTCACCCTCTTTGGATTTATGTATAAAACATTATTATTATAATGACCTCATGTTAAAACACAACCCAACAATATGAAACAAAACATATCTGCTGCGAGCTGCAGACACCAACTGTAATCCTGACAAGTTTAAAGCTAAAAGGCAAACAAATCAGAACACTTGAGTAGGCTGAATAAACAGGGAATGCTTTAAAATGCTACCTGCAAACTTGCTAAAGAGATGCTGCTGAGCCTAAGACTGGTGAGATGGATGCCTGGAATTGGTGGAATCTTGTTCCTCCCCTTTGAATGAACTGCAATGTGTATTTTGTGTACAATTTTATAGTTATATTTCTTTTAAGAGAGATGAAAATGAAACACTAAGTGGGTTTGCTGGAGAAATTCCTACTGCAGGATGCAGGCATTAAGCCATTTTATGGCCACTAGTAGAAATACTTTTTTTTTTTTTAAATCCCAGACCCAGCCCTTAGCTCAGCAGGAATACTAGGTAAGCTTTTTCCCCTTTTCTGCCAGTGGTTTTTGGTCCCAAATATCAGAGTTGATTAGCATGACTCTGAAAGTGCAGAAGCAGGCAGGGGAAGGGGAGAGTTAAGACAATGCAGTAGCAACTTAAACAGCACAGTGAATACATTTAATATTTATGAAAGGGTTGGTTAATTGTATGGCATAAGTTCGAATCAGTCCACTATTTCCCTATGTGAACATCTTGGGCAGCTTCTTGTCTGGCTGACAAATATTCACAAAAGCATAGGTAAAAATACAGTTCTTTGAAGGCATGCTCTGCCTGTAGCAAGAAATATTATGTTTTACAAGAGTTAAGAGAGTTTGCCTTAGCTAACTGAAAGAGCCACAGCACAGCTTGGATGCAAGCCAGGACACAGATGAAACCATTATAATGGCACTGATGGATGACCTCGATCTGGCAATGAAGAGAGAACACATCCATTCTCTTCAGCATTTGACACTGTTGGCCATGAGATACAGCTGTTGTACTAAGAGGTGGCAGACAGAGTGATGTGTTAAGATGGCTTCAGTCTTCAACAGGAGCAGCACTTCTAACAGTTGTCTCCCTTGCTTGGCACCCACAAAAATCAGTTTTCCCTCCCATCTCTTACAGTATCTGTGCGGTTGCATTTATTAGGTAGGATGGTTGCATTTAAATACCAGCAACATGCATATGCATGACACACATAGCACTAACTAGTTTTCACTGCCTCGAACCATATCACTTCTACATAGTGAGCCCACATTTAGTGGAGTGTTCTGAATTCATGAATGAAAACCAGCTGCTTGAAGCTGAACAAGAATAAGAGCTGATGCTCGCAGCCAGAGGAAACAGCTTTTGGAAATGTTTTAGGACTGGTGCAATCTCAAGTTGATCAAGTTTAGTCACTCTTTTAGGGCTATTATAGTACTACTCCCTGAGACTACCTTGTTATAATTTTCAATGTTTTTCTTCCCCTTTCCAAATACCATAGTTTAGTTCATCTTTACAGGATATGATCTAGCCTGGTTTACTCACATCTTCCTCACCTCTCTGCTTAAGTGCAATACCGCGTAATACCGTGTACCCAAATATGATGCTTACACCTCTTTGGAAACTAAGGGAATTCAAGAATAGTGCAACACATGCCCCTAGCAATTGTCTTCTACAGCTTTCCACAAAACAAAAGTACAGGCTGGATCACACCCTGATATCTTGCAGACACTTGCACTGACTTCATGGGTATTCTAAATGCCTTTGATTATGTGGTCCATAAAATCCTCATCTTTGAGTTGTTTCCTGAACTGGGCCATCTTACCTAAGGGTACCAGGTAATTATATACCAGATACTATTAGGATCACCAGCAGTTTCATTAGCACTTAACTCTGAGGACTGCAACCTTTTCAGTGAGGATGCGTGACTTCACGAATAAGGGTGCACGGGAATTAAGGGCTGCCAGAAGCCTCCCTGAGTATAAGGTGTGCATATTTTGAGCTTTTCTTCTAATAAGTATGTATTTGTATTGTGTGTATGTTTACAATATATTTAAAAATGAAAAGTCCTGTCTAGAGCAAGATTGCCACCATACTAAAGAAGGGCGAGGGATAACGTGCTATGTGGAAGTATTTCAGTTTTAACACTGATTATCCTGGGATTACAGACTTCCTAAGATATTTTCTTCCATCATCTAAATGATGCATATCTTCCTGCTGGTTTTGAATCAGCAGATCACTTCAGCTCTCATGGTCTCTTCACGTGTATTAGTAACATGTTCAATATGAGTTAATATTTGTCTGTGATTACTCCGTGTTTGAGAGAATCTCTTTTTCCATCAGCCAGGAGCATTTTTTTTTCACCCAGTCAAGTCTGGGAAAGTGATTGCAATTCTGATGTTGTAAGAGACATAAAAAGGCAAATTTTCAAGTTCTCAGCAAGTTGTTAGTATTATAAACAAAACCATCATCTACTGTCATTTATGGTTTGAAATTTGGGAGAAGCCAAAGCCAATGTGCAATATTTTCCATTCTACTGCAGTTTCTACATGGAGCTGAGATTTCCAGCTCAACTTTAAATGAGACTGGTAAACATTAATTTGAAACAGTTTACTGGTGCAATTTTATATTTAAAGATAATTTGTAAGTTGCATACAGTCATATTTCTGCAACTTTTTTCATTAATTGCTACAGTTTGTGTGCCTGTTTCCACAACAGATTTTAATAAACAGGTCCATAAGCTGCATTTCCTACAGCTACTTACAGTACAGTCCTACATATCACCACTTCTGAGAGATCACATAGACTATAAAGTTATACTTCTACCTCATGGGGCTGAGTTATTACTAACCACTAAGCCCCACAGCGAGAAGTCTGTTTATCATAATGTGACTAAAAGGAGCAAGTAGTCAGGATGAAGGACAATGCTGAGGGGGGGAGGTGTAACTGCAAAGAAAGCTTCATTTGTAGATGACACAGAGCGCTGCTTTTCTGCATGGAAGAATGGCTTAGAGGAGGTATACACATACTTGTTTTTTCCCTCACTGTTGAAGTTTTTAAACATTGAGAACACTGATCCTGAAAAGAGAAAGGAAGAAGAAAAGAGTAACAAAGAGCATGAGTCACAGCAAGAAAGAGAAAAAAGCATAAGAGAGCTCTTTATTAACTACTAATAAGCACAGACTGATGGTCATTTCACCTCATATACTCTTCTGTTTTCTGGAAGTGAGCAGATTTCAGACAGCTGATCCTCAAGAAGGACACACATGTAGGTGAGGCTAAAAGAAGCCATTGTCTTGCTCACACTGTTTCTGCTGAGGGTAGACGGGTACCAAAGTCGTACCTGCCTTTAACAGTAGTCAGCATTTCAGACAGCTTTATTTCTCCTTCAGATGGAAATAAAAAGTTTGTGTATTACATTTAGCTGATGAAATTTCCCACCCTCTACAACAAGTGTATGTTTTGTATCTATTTTGTGACATTTGGTCTGCAACACAAGGTTTCAGAATACTTTCTTCAAAATTCAATACTGCACACTGCAAATTCCACTATGTAAGACTGAAGATACAGAGGGGGAATAACACATTGCATATAACATAGGAGAAAAAAAAAATATTCAGTTTGCTGCTTCTGTAGTCAGGTACCAGAATGTACTGGGATTTAGGGCCTTGGTTTAGACAGTGCCACCTCATAACTCCAGTTCAGCTAGCATATAGGCTTGTTTGTTTTCAGAAACATATTTACACGACTAAGTGCTTGACTTATAGAAAGCAAATGTGCAAACAGTGCAGATGCTACAGAGGGAAACTCGTCTTCACACTCGCCAAAATGGCCACAGGCCCTTTCCTCCTATTATACACCTTGCCATGGTAGTACATCATTAGTCTGGGAATTTCAAGGCAACCATAGGAAGTCAGCCTCCATTGGTTGCTTCATTCCTTCTGCAGACTCTGTCTTGTCTTCATTGTAAGGGACTTTTCAGCTCTCTCCATTTAAGGGAATGAATATAGCCTTTATTTTGGGAGATATTAATCTATATCTGAATAACAAGGATATAGTTATCATAATCAAATAAGTGCTTTTATTTAGTTATTGTAGTAAACAGATTTGAGAATAATTAGTCCCTATTTCCTGGGCAGAAGATAAGTTCTCCATCCTTTATTTATATGCCCTTTTACTGGCAAGATCTAACTCTTCCCTTCTGTCCTTTCTATTCACCAGTACAAATACTAAAATGACCTACTCTCATCTGCTGGAAGCCCTACACTGTCCCCATCCCCCTGCCTGTCCTGTTCCCAGCCAGGAGCCAGCAGCTGTTGCTGAGCATAACACAGGCACTGCAGGCTCAACTCCAGGCAATCCTGATAACTGCTTTTCTAGGGAGTTTTGAACTGTAGTTTGAAAAGCTTTCACTGCCAGGTAGGAGCTTCATATGCAATTTTACTTCTGTTCTTTGTTAATTCATACCACTGGTTAGCAGAAGGAACATTACTTTTTTTATCTTGATTAAACTCTTGTAGTATAACCCATTTTTAGCTCAGCTAATGGTTTGGGAGGGGGGGAATGCAAATCCTAAATTGGCCCCATATGCTTCAACAGACTACTGCTAAGTTATGGTTGAAAGCAGTATTTTGTGCAAGTTTACAAAACTGAGTTTGCTGCAACAGGGCTGCATTAAATTTTCAACACTGTTCTCCTTAGACAGTGTTAAATGTATCATTCAACAAAGTCCCAAAACAGTTTCCAGCGAATACTGACAGAGGGACTATTTCTGAAAGTAGCGTCCCATGCAAAAAGCTGCAAAGTTCTGTACATGTTAGCTGGGACAGACCACCCAGCTTTTATGAGAGCTCTCAGGGCTGCCATGGCCTAACCTAGCCACCTGAGCAGGAGCTGCAGACATCTGCATCGCAAACAGCATGCCTCCTGCTATGAGCACGCCTGGTCTGGCTGCAGGACAGTGGCACCAAAGCAGGGGCGCTCATCAGCTCCACCATGTGTGGTGAGTGCTTATAGAGTGATGTGACAGGACCTGCAGAAGTCACAACTGTAAAATCTGAACTAATAATTTTAAATACCTCTCCTCCTTGGTTAAAGTTCTGTTAAATGCAGCTCCATCTACACACCGAGATGGCTGCAGACAGCTCCAGCTTTTCCACAAACGGGTATAAATAGTGTCATTAGAAGTGCTCAGTTGTTTGCAGGCACTGTGAAACAAAGCAGTTCAGTTTAAAATCAGAGATCAAACAAAGGCAGAAAAGATTCTTGCAGCTGTTCCCCTGCCCTGGAATTTGTTTTGCATATCTCCTTTCTTGGAACACTTCTTTGTTTCATGGTGCCTTCAAAAATATACTGTCATTACAACCTTCTTGCCAAGTACCACTCAAAGCTGCTTATCCACCACTGCCCCTTTCCCCAAGTTAAGCTGCTTTTCTAAAACACTTCTCAGACATTGACTGGAAGCAGCACTCTCACTTTTTTAGGCCAACCTATGAAGTAATCAGCTGAACTCTAGTTCATCTATATGAAGCAATGAAACATCTTCATAAGAGAACTGAGAGACAGTCCTTGCATGGTTACAGTCTTCTAGCTAACAAAAAAAGACCTAAAAAAAAAAACCCCAAAACAAACCCAACCAACCTCTGGTTTAACAGATTTAGTCATAATGATCACACAACTAGCACTAACTGCAGGGTGTCATAGATACAAACTAATTGGAGAGTAATCCCAACTTAGAGACTTAAATTTCTTATTAAAAAGTTTGGCTAAGTTTTTGTATTTCCCTACCTATCCCTGCTTCCAGAAAATATTTGTATGTTAATCAAGCTTTCCAAGTTTTATATGAAGAGCCATATGTTAAATAACCTGGATAAAGCCTAAAAAAACAGTACAAAGACAAGCATAGTAAAAAATGAGCACTGTCCCTTCCCAGTTCGCATGCATCTACCCTAATATGCTGAATAAGCTATTAGCTCATAAACATAAAAATAGAGTAATAAGGATTCACTGCGTGCAATGGCTCTAGGATGTTTTCAAACATCTACAGGAAAGAAAAACTGATAGCTATATTATCAGTGATGGCAAATTAAGTAAATTCTGGAGACTGCTTTTAAAAGTTTTTCAGAAGTTTTAATGTGTTTAAGATTGCTAATATAACATGATACAGAACAGTGATTTTTTTGCCATTTCACAAATCAAACCAAAGCACAGGAAAAGCAAAGCTACATACACAGGCATCACAACTACTATTTTCACTTTAAAACACTGGACAGCTACCATTCCACCTCCGTTCTCAGAAGCAGCATTATTTTAATATGTAATATTTGAAGAATAGATACTGAAAAGAAAAAAAACAAAACAGTGAAAACAGGAAACACTGCTGACTGTTGGAGAAGCTGCTGAGAGAGCATTGATATGTACTTCTGACTGATGGGCACATCAATCTCCATGCAAATTTGTTTAGCGTTAGCACTCCACTTCCTTGCTAGGCTGCCAATTACAGTCAGTATGTGATTCCACACTTTATTCTTACCTCTCCTTCATAACACAGTGTTATGTTTCTATTTTAATCCAATATTTCTATTGACTTCAATACAGATTATGTTTAAAGCCCTAAAATTCCCTGTCCATGCATTTTCAAGAGATCTCCTTACTTGTTCTTCATATATCTAAGCAGAAAAAAAAAAAAAATATCCACTCCACTGTTTTGTATCCAGTGGGGAATACTGGACAGGCAATGGAAAGGATTTTCAAGTACCACTTTGCCTGATGTTGGGGACATGACTTCAGTTTACGCTGTTTAAACTGAAATCCTGAGGAATCGTTTAGAAATAAGGCACTTAACTGTGATGATTTAGAGAGGTGAAGACATTCTAAGACTCCCTTCTATGCATATGCAGATAACAAGATGAAGGAGGAGGCCCTTCCTGTTTATATCCCGATTTCACGTGCAGTACCATATCCTTAAAAAGAAGCGGGTGGTGGGCAATCTCTAAAATGATTTCTTGCACATGTTTCCCTGAACACATCCTGGCAACGTGGACTCTGTTGCCCACAGGCCAATCTGACAGCTGTAGCATCTGGCTGTACAACCAAAGCACTCCCCACAACCCTCAGAATAGATTAACAGTGACATACTTGACACGTATTTTTTTCTTTTATCTTCAGGAAGGAACTGGAATAGCTTAGAACACAATTCCTTCTCCCAGGCCGGCTTGGCTACACCAGCCTTTAGAAAAGGGTCACCTGTGGCACCATCCCACCATCTCAGAGTCTTCTCTGAGAATTTCCATCAGCTCTCAAAATTTAGTATGAAGCTAGTCAACTACAGTTTCACTGGTGAACCATCTAGCAATAATGTCAGATCAACTTGGACTGTAACATTCACCAGGGCTTGTGAATGTAAGGCTGCTCTTATCTGTCTAGAGAGGGACTCATCTGCAAGGTCTTCCTGTTTGAGTGACCTCTAACAGACTCCAGCTGTAGTGTCCCCTGTGCCTGCCCTCCTGACCCATGAGCTCTCAGAGAGCTCCTCATCCATCCCCAGGTGGAGCTCCATGCATCCTGTCCCCCTCGTGGGGGGCATAAGCAATCTAGGAGGTTCCTGGAATGCATTGATAGCAACTTCCTGCTCCAAGTGAAAGAGGAGCCAATGAGGAGCAGTGCTCTGCTAGATTTTGTTTTCACCAACCAGGTGGGACAAGTGGGGAATGTGAAGCTTGAGGGCAGCCTTGGCTGCAGTGACCATGAAATGGTGGAGTTCATGATCCTTAGTGCAGTGAGGTTCAAATCCTGGTGCCCCCACAGAGTGCAGTTGCTCACCACTTGCTGAATGATACCCATCCCAGCCTGGGCAGCCATTGGCCCCCTCTGGGTAACTCCCCCCAGTTTATATGCTGGGCATGATGTGCTGTGATATGGATTACCCCTTTGGCTAGTTCAAGTTAGGTGTCCTGTCTCTGCTCCCTACAGCTTCTTGTGCCTCTCCTCACTGGCAGAGCATGAGAGACTGAAACATCCTTGATCAGGGTAAGTGCTACTTAGCAACAACTAAGACATTGGTATGTTGTCAGCATTGTTCTCACACTAAAGCCAAAACACAGCACTGCACCAGCTACTAAGAAGGAGAAAAATAACTGTTACAGCTGAAACTAGAACAGATGCAAAGTGCAGACTGGTACTGCTCTCCACCACAAAGGCTGCAGCAATTCCATACTGGTAGATATACTCTGTATAATTTGGTGAGTGCTCTGAAATGGGAGCAAGTGGGAAATAGCCCAGGGTCTGTTATTAATGGGCCACAAAATTCATTTAATTTTTCACTAAAACACAGCAACCTTTCCAGTGAGGTATGATGTTTTAACACAGCCTTGTTAGAGAATAATTTAAAATAGATAAGATTGTCTGAAATTATTAAAGCCTTCCCAGATTTCCACCACTGCAGCAGCCCTCATAATACAAACCACCTCTGCTCATTGCTCTAATTAGAGTGATTTGAGTGAGCACAGTGCTTGTGCTCAGCTAGCAGATTAGGTGAAATTTAGAATGCCAGTGGTTCTGTTTTCAATAGAGGGAAATATTCTTGGTTACATGGTACTATCCTGAGCCACCTACTTTAATTCAACAGCAAGGGCAAGGGGAGACAGTGCTGTTTTAAGGAGCCTGCTGACTCATTGAGCGAACTGTCAAAAGGGCTCATCTCTTCCTCAGAAATATTTGTTTCCAATGGAAATGTTTACTGTCCCTCAGCATCCTGCAGGGCTTAATAAAAAGTCCAAGGAAAAGCAGGCTTCCCCTGCTTTTGCCTTGCTGCCTTTCACTAGTACCTTTGATAGAGCTGTCCTGCACTGCTGGAAAGGGCCTTGTATTGCTAAGTGTTGGACAGGAGATCCAAGTCTGATATTAGACTAACTGCCTTTGTGTATGAAGTATATGTGAAGATAAATCAAAGCCATAGTTTCTTGTAGGTTTGATCTTGCCAAACAAGAATGAACCCAGCTGAGCAGAAGAGCTCTAAAATCATGACGGGGGTGCGGTGTTGCCCCAGGAGAAAGGCCACTTGTTGCTAGTCAGCTGTCCTAAAAAGATAAACCTAACTTTCCTCTGCAACCCCAGCTGAAGACGTGATCAACGCAAGGCAGACCTCTGTCTCCAGTCCGGTCAGACCTGAAGACAAACAGCAGCTCTGATGGAGTTCAAAGTGTGACAGAACATTTTCTGCCCCCTTCAAGGGCTTTTCCTGAGGCCCTCCGCCTGTCTCCCACTCGATGAATGCTCTCTGTGTTCCCACTGAGTTGACAAATGCCAGCGTTACAGAATAAGGATGACATTTCTGCCGTGGTATTAGGTCTGAGAAAGGGGATTATTCTGCTCAGCACCGGCCAGGAGGCAGCGCACAAGGGAGGCTGCGCAACGCCGTTGTTTGTGCCATGACAAGGAGGCCCTTGAAGCCTGCGGCCAAGACAGAACACAAGACCTGTGTGTGGGGAGACGTGCGTGTGCACTCGAGGCAGCATCCCTGGCCAAGTCCCCAGCCCGGTGGCACACCTGTGTCAGCTTCCTTCTGAGCCCTCCTCATTATGCCCAAGCACACAAAGATGCAGCTGCAGTGGGGCTGGGCACGAGGAGCCCGCCACACTGGCTAGGCCAGGGGCACCGGAAACCGGGACCGACCGCCTCTTTTGTTGCCTTTTAAAAATGGAGGGTTTGTGTTGAGCCTATGGAGGATAATGAGCCTCTCACCAGGCACACACTGAACTGCACATTCCCCTGAAACACAGAGCGCATAAAGTTAACTGGGCCCTGGAAAGGCTGAAAAAAATAAATCAAGGGGCTAAAAGAGGTTTGCTGCTGTGCCAACCCCTGCACTAGAGTCTAAATCCATGGCTTATCTTAACAGCACAGCCTTGATCTTACTCCTTGATTTGGGAAAATAACACCCTTTGAGAACTTATAGCAAGTCAGGTAGTATACACTTGTTTCTGTTCATCTTCTAATTTATCATTCCATATTGATTTTTTCTTTTTCTTTTTTTTTTTTCTCTTATGTCATTAACACTGCTGAAAAGCCCCATACTATGAAAAGCAATATTATCTCATCTTGATGAGGGTTCTCTCAATGGTTTGGAATGTTTTCTTCCCATCCAAGATGCAAATTACTGTATCTCTGAAAGCAGAGCACACTTCCTGAATCTGTCCTTAGACTAGCATCTCTTGATGGAAAGAGTTATCAGTGTGCAAGAAGAAAGAGAAAACAGCAGCAAAAGGGATAGGGAACTGCGCACCTTCCCCAAGTCTTCCTCCCACCTCTCCAATCATTATGTGCAGCAAACACTACGGCAAGCATTTCATACCAGATGCTTCTTGCACAATACCCTTTCAAAAATTAATAGTTTCTTAGCCAGGAGCAAAGAAAGAGGCAGCATCTAGTGAAGATATTTGCTGTGACCTGTTCACTGTCTGTGTCAGGAAGACTGCCTTAGACTTCAGACAAGTTGAAGATGGCCTTGGTCACAAACATGTTCCCATGAAAAGTACTGAACATAGCACAAAGCCTTGTCATGCCTTCTGTGCCCTACAGCCCCTTGGTGGATCCCTCTGCTTTCAGGAGGTTTCTATTAGAGTATGCATTCACCCTTCCTATTGCTTGATAATGAACTTTTCGCTTGTCTGTGGGTATTGAAATTGTCTGCTAGGACAAAAGTGCAATCAGATATTTTGAACAAGGTGATAGATATAATATGTAAAATAGAACCAGTACCTGTCATGGTTTAAGCCCAGCCTTAGAAAAAAATTATCCTAGACCATATACAATAGCATGCTCTTCACTAGTAAGAGATACCTAACTCTTGGGTGGGGTTTGGTGTTGGCTTTGTGTTTTTCTTGAAACAAATTTCTCTGTTTTGAGAGAAAGATTTACTCTGTTAACCCTGTACACCTCCCAGCTCATCTCCTGATGTTGCTTAGGGTCAGTATATATCAAAGAACATGGAACTACCAGTTGGCCTCAGGCTACCAACCCATTTTGGGTCAGCTGCCAGCAACAGATCTAGAGTACTACTAACATCGTGTCCACAGAGCAGCCTAGTGTGAGACTTCTGTGGTGACACAGACAGGAAAGTAATGACTTTCAGGAAATGAGATTTTAGGTATCCATAAGGAAATGGTGTGTGTGAGCGTCTTTGACAATAAAACTCTTAAATATAGGAAACACTGGTCTGGGACCACTATACAAACATATTGTGACTGTTGCAAACAGTGAATAGTTTTGCTTTTTAAAGAAGGAATAGGCAAAAAGGTAATGGAAAAAACTGGAATAGAAGACTCTTACTAAAAGAAATGGCGATTACAACTCACTAACATTTTGTTTCACTTTTCTGACTATATTCTGGTCAAAACAGAGTTTCCATTCAAAAATTTTAACAGCAATGATTTTCTGTATCTCCAAGTTTCTGCCACACAGCTGTACAGAGCAAGCTGAAAACATAGGTGTCCAAAAGACTTAATTTCTTACAGTAAAGCCAGACAGCCTGATGAGTCAGACATGAGTTTACTGTTTCAACATGAGAGATTTTATTTCTGTTTAGGCCACAGTTACGGACCAAGACACACAATATCCATGGCCTGATTCAGCCTATGACCTTTCTGTTTCCCAAAAAGTTTCAGATAACAGTCTTTCTGCTGGCTTGTTTTGTGACAGATTAGAAGAAAATAATTGGTAGTGAAAAGACAGAGGGTCAGTTAACTACCATTTTGGCAGAATCTGAATCACTTAAAAGGCTATTAATTTTATTCTGTATATTTTCTCCGCATCAGTCGTCTCCTAGATGCCACTTCTTTCAGTCTAGTCAGAACTCTGATGTGAGATATCCTCTTCACCCAATGCTTTCACTATGTTGTGCTCTCACCCTTCAGATACATATTAGCATTCTCACTTTGTACATTTTGATTGTATTCCATCCTTTCTCATCTTCAAGGAGCTGCATATTTCTGCATGGGATCAAGAAAGATATTACGGAGGGAAGATGTTTGCCTCAGTTGCTTTTCACAAGAGTTTCAGTCAAATGTTCAAACTTCTTGTAACACTGCAGAAATCAACCATGAATGTTACAGAACGGTTCACAAGGTTTGGCAGCTTCTGGTGCTGTTTTGGTAACATGACACAAGTGATTCTTTAGATGATCCAAGACAACTTTGCAGAGAGTGGAAAGAAAATAGGAAGAGCAAGGAAAAAGTGCAAACACAACTGCAGGAAAAAAATAAGAAGGGAGGGAAGGATGGAAGAGCTTAAAGATGCAGATTCATACTGTATTATCACTAACTTCATACCAAAGGGTTATTGTCTTGAGTTCATCTGAAGTATAGATGCATATGCCTGTAAGTTTACACTGCAAACCAATGTTTACATTAAAACCAGTAAGACTTTGGTGAAGAGAATGCTTAGGGGGACCTTATCACTCTCTACAAATACCTGAAAGGAAGTTGTAGTGAGGCCAGGATTGGTTTATTTTCCCAAAAGACAAGCAATAGGATAAGAAGTAACAGCTTCAAGCTGCACCAGGGAAGGTTTAAACAATATTAGGAAAAAAATTCTTCACAGAAAGAGTGCTCGGGCATGGGAGCAGGCTGGCCAGGGCAGTGGTGGAATCACCATTCCTGGAAGTGTTCAGAAAATGTGTAGACAAAGCCCTTAGTGACGTGTTTTAGGGATGGACTTGGCAGTGCTGGTCAGACTTAATGATCTTAAAGGTCTTTTCCAACCTAGCTGATTCTGTGATTCTATAATTCTGATGCACTTCAGTTAAGATATTAAAAACCTGCTCTTTCATAAGAGAGAGACTGGGCCTATAGTAGAAAACTAGCAAGAAGTTCCTCAGAGGCACCTGCACATAGGTCCAAGCAAGTGAGTAAGCAAGGGGCTCTCAAGTGATGTCATGCCCATGAATTAAGTCAGAAAGCTGGGATTTAATGATTCTTGAGGTAGATGACTTACCCATGGCTACTCTGGGCAGAAGGGATGGTTTTCTGAGACTTGCTTCTATGCATAATGCTCATGTGTAACCTGGCAGAATATTTCTAGGGAAAAGAATACTAGAACAAGGAAAAAAAAAGTCCCTCTCACATTATTAAACATGATAAACATTTATGCAGTTTAGATATCAGCAACTGAAGTCGTGTTTCATTTTTGAGATATGCATAGCATGTCTTTTTCCAGGCTCAAAAATAATGCTGTAATTAAAGCAGGCTGACTGACTCAGCCAGTGTTTTTGTATGTCATCTTGTAGACAGTGTGGAGGGGCAGGGGGATGTGGATGAAAGGAGGCTGAGGTGGGGAAAGGGAGGGTGGTTGCTCATCTGGTCTTTATTTCCTTTGCCTGTTTCTTAATAGTTCAAGCAAAGGGCCCATTTCAGCTAAGAGCAATGACACCCTTGCTGTGGTATTTCATCTTGGAGGACAAGAGGCCACAGCCTGCTGTGTGTGGTAATGTTGTCCTGGGAGCCTCCATCACTACACTGCTTTGGGGTGGGGAGGTGAGAGGAGGTGTGCACAGTCATTGCATTATTTTCTGTTACAATGGGAAGATTTCTAAAGAGGATCCATGCTTTATCTTTTGCATAAAGAATATCTTAGCTATAAATCCTTATAACAACAGTAAACATACTTGCCTTACCTTTTGCCATATGTTTTTTTTTTTACTTTTTTAAATCATATGCCAGTGGAGATGTCACAAGCAATAAATAGATGACAACTTTTCTGACCACTTAAATGAACCACATTGTAGAGAAAACATAAAACATATGAAAGAAAACATCTGTTAAGCAGAGTGTTTAAAAAAATTTGCTCAAAAGGTGAGGTCAGGGTCATTGGTGACAGGCTTATAGCAGTCCTTGTTCCAAACCTTTATCTGGGAGTTGTATAACTCAGGATTCATGCATACTGCTTACTTTTGTAGTAATAAACATTAATTATACTCTCCGAATGTGAGGTATGCTACTACTGCCTGTACTCCAAATGAAAAATTGAGGCACAAAGATATCAAGTAACTTGCCCACAAACCCACAGAAAGAGGCTGCAGCCAGGCTAGAAATAAGGTCCAGTCCAGTGCCTTAACCACAAGACCACACTCTTCTCCTCACGACATGAACTCTCCTTTTGGGATTTTTTTTTACTGTGGTTACACCTATTCTTATGCAGTGCACAGGATATGCCACAAACCAGGTCTTGAATCCTTAAGTGTTTAGTGGATAGTTGAAAGAGATCCTGTCCCTTTCAGAGCAGAGGAAGGAAGAAGGCCGAGTTCTGGAAACATCCTTTCCCCTGAAACTCATCCTTATCTTCTTAACAATATTTCCTTTGCTTTCCAAGAGTTGTTTTGAAGAGATAAAATATTTACAAGAGCAAAGGCATTACTATTTCAGGCTAAAAGAAATACATTATTATTATGATTCATACATGTATGAAGGAAACAAGAATGTGTCAATCCAGAGGGTGCAACAAGCAGCATAAAGTCAAAGCAGAGCAAAACAGCCATTGCCTGAGTGGTAACATGGCTCGAGTCACATTTCTACTGCAGTGTGCAGTTGCACTGAATTAAAATATTACCTGTTTTACCTCCTTCTCCTCCTCCCCACCCTACGTATTCTCAGCCTCTGAGTGCAATATTTCCCGCTACATATCCCTTTGCCTAGTCTGCAGGGATCAAAGTGCTCATTCTTTGGCTACCACCAGAGCCCAGGACAGAGTCTATTCAGGAAACTGCATGGAAACTTGATAATTTTCTTTAAAATTTATCTGCCTTAAGTAAGGATATTAAAATACCTGTTGTATCAGGTTGACCTTGCTGTGGGCTACAAATTGGTAGGGCAGAATTAAAACAGATAATGTTTTGGGATTAAGTAGTTTCATCTGGAAGCTACACAAATTAACGTTATTTTTGATACATGAATTATATCAAAGCTTCTAACTGAAATAAAAATCATAGCTTATTGTAATTGCCTCATTAATGTCATCCAAGTACTACAAACCACTCTGCCTCAGAGGAAAAAGTAACAGCATAAAGCAGAGCTATGTCATGAGATCCCTGGACATTAACAGACTGTTTCCAGTGAACAAGCAGAAGTAGCAGATTCCCAAGTTGAAGTTTCTTCTTAAGATCACTGATGTATTAAATTCCCTTCTACAGTACTGTCGGCAAATGTATCCCAGCAGACATATGGCATGGAGGAAAGGCATAACAGATCCAGATTTACAAAAGGTTAAAGGCCCCAAAAGATCCAGATAGTCATACAGCAGGATTTTACAAAGCCACTCCAGCAGTAAAGGAAGCTGTCTCACATCAGCACCTACAGTCCTCTTCATATTTAGTACGGGCCCTTTCTCTACTCCACTCTGTAAATTCACACCAAAGTTAAATCAAGCTGCACCCAGTATAAGATTAAGCTCCAGTCATTCATAAAGACTGAGCACTAAATGTTTTGCAGACTGCCATGTCTAAATTCAAGTTCCTATGCAGCTTTCACAAGCAGTTCAAAATAGTAGGAAAGCCGCTCTTGCTCTGCATGTAATTTGATGTGAAAAAAGCCTCAGATTTTGAGCTGAAACAAAGCAAAAAGCAGTGCAAGCCCTATGGGAATTAGAAAATTCCCTGATCCAACATGCTTTGACCAAGTAGTGGCACACTCAATCTAGTCTGGAGAGTCTTCTCATGCAGTTTCTTTACGTAGACACTTAAGGAAAGAATTGCTATCACTCAATTGGAGATCTGCAGCTGCATCTCAACATCATAATTCAGTCCACATCTTCTCTTCAGCTGGATACTTTGCACAAGCACATCTCAGAACAACAATGAAGCAGAAGGCAACATCCTGTGTTTTGAATGGGTCTTCAAAAGCACCTGCCACTTACTTAGATTTGGAATAAAATGACCTCCAGTGAAATGTCTGCTTTCCTATCTGTTTTGCCTCTGGAAGCATTCCATGACTTATGAAGAGACAAGGGGTCTACCAGAGCTATTGCACTGCTTTTTAAACGACAGAAGATCATAATCTTTAGACCTGTCAGTTCATCACTAGAGCAGTGCCTGAGCTGTGCCACATTAACCCTAGGAGAAATCTGAAACCCACATGAAGCCATCTGAGGTGGATCAATTAAACAGATCCAAAAATATGAGGCTTGACCTCAGCTTAGAAAAGGGAATGCCTGTAAATAACAGCAGTGTTACCCTCACTGCTCCAAAACTCCAACTAGTGAAAAATGTGCCAAGATATTAATACAGTGTGCTACCAGAGTAGAAGTGGGAGGGAAAGAGGAGCAGGGTATTGCCATTGTATGCTTTCAAGCAACAGATGAAGAAGGGCAAAAGAGTCCACACATCAGGAAACTATTAAAATGAATACATTCCTAGTTTCTTCATAATTAATTCAGTATGGCCAATTTTGTATCAGAGAAGGGGAAAGAAAAATTTCAACCACTTCCTTTTATCTCAAGCTGCTTGGAAGAATATGATCTTGTAACACTGAAAAGAAGTGCCTCACTGCATCCCAGCAGGCGAGTGTAATTTTAACTCTTCCACATGCCTAATTTGATATGCAAATCCCTATTTTCTGTATGACATGCAATACTTAGCAGAGACCCAGGTTCATTTAGACACCATTCATCACCACTTTTTAGCCCTGCCCCCTTTTTATTTCATATTACGTTAAACAATATATTGAAAACGGTTTTCACTACAGAATTCTCTAAGATAATTTTTTTCAGTATACTTGGTTCATTGCGTGTGTTAACATTTGGTTCATATTTTGATGGTTATCTTCACATGTGTAAGGACTGGAGATGTATTCTTTCCCTATTCTTGAAATCTTAGGTTCTGAGTTAGGCTGAGTTATGCAATACTTTCAAAAGAAGATTCATTAGGCAGCTATTTATATGCTCGAATAATTTCATTGTTTTCAAGTTCCCATGGGAACAAGCGTATTAAAGTTGTGATTGGCTGTAAGTGTAGATAGTCAGTTTGGGAGCTCTTTCACAGTCATTCAACAAGCAAAGAGTAACATGCACAGGTAAAATAAGTCCTTTCAGTACAGTTAACTGAGATAATTATTTGCAGCTTTCCTTACTAGAAGATTTTGGTAGGGTTAGTTGAGCTCTGTGGCTCTGAAAGTCTATCAAACACATTGAATACTTGATCACTGCCTGTTGCCCTCTATATAACACATGATATAACTGAATATAAAAGTATACTCTTTGAAATTCTAGAACCTGGAAAAGTCATGTCAACATGCAGAAAAAATAAATATCTGAGGCTAGTTAGAATTGTCAATGCAAGGGGGGTTTCATGTTCTATTAAGACTCTGCTAACAAGCTTCATCTAGAGACAGCATGTTTCTGTGCAATACTCTATGCACCCAAAATTTCTTCTATGAAAAAGGTAGACTGAAAGTTTTGTGAGTGCTATTTGTTTGATATGTTATAATAGTACTTATATGGCCTAGATGAAGTCCAAGGTTCCATTATGCTACACAAGCTATGTCACCATATGTAGCCCAAAGTGATTATAAACACCACAAGAATCACAGAAATGGCGAGGAACAGCAAAAGGATCTCTCCCCATCACAAATGAAGAGCTGAGGTACAGTCTCATTAGATGACCTGACCAAGATCAGACAAGAAATCTGTTAGGACCACAATACACAATCCAGGTGCTGGACTTGCAATACAAGTCCTGTCACCACATTACCATACTTTTCTGCTACACTGATTTCTTGTGTCAAGTCCTTTTGTTATTAAGACAGAGGCCTACAAAACCAACATACTATACTTAATACACTCGTTTTCTCAGACTGTACAGTACTGAGCTTTTGCACATTTTCTATCACTATACTAGCTGTGGAGTGATGAAGAGGATTCACAAAGAAGTAACTCCACACTATCAACTTCTCAGAGCTTTCAGTGTTTAGTAATTGACACATCATACAGTAACTAATACTTAGCAATTCTGCAAATATGCTTCAAACTGACTTAGCACAGAAATTAATTTTATGTATCTTTGGCCCAAGGATGGTTCTAATGATCAGCTGAACAAGGCATTTTGTAGCAGAAGAAAAGCCTTTGTTCCAAAAAGCACAGCTAGGATTCTGCAGATTTTGATTTAAATGTTAGAAAGTTTGCCAAGCCAACTTCTTGGATTTCTAGACTTTGATCAGCATGTCCATGACAACCACGCCTATTGCTTTAATCATCATCAGAAACCATGTGTGTGTTATTAGCAACAAATACTGCCAAATATTACCCTTGGTTTATCATTGTGGAAACGAGATCAAAATTGCAGTTAACATACAATATCCTGAAAACACTAATTTTTCAATGCAACCAAGAGATACATCCTCATATATTAAAATGACAAACATAAAATTGGTCATCTGCCATTTCAAAATTTACCCATAAAAGTTCTTTGACCCAGCATAATTGAAATACCTTTAAATGTTTCCCAAAGAGCAAGACTTGGGAATTAAAGTGTTTGTAACAGCAGAAATAGGGTATTTGTTCAAGTAAAATAAAAAGACTAATGTTGTTTTGGATTGTGCGCTGCAAACTCACATGTTTTAATGCTCTGTTCCTCAAGAATTATATTTCATTCTGAACATCACCCCACTAGATATACACTTGACTGCAGGGGCAAGAAAGTCAAGGGCTGTATTTATGGTCAGTAGAGGTACAACATATAAAGGTGAAATAAAGGAAAAATGCATATAGGAGCCAACTTTTGTATATGCTTGACTGTGAAATTATTATCCACATTAAGTGATAAAATACAGTATTAGGAATAGCACTGTATATGGTGATCCATGGGAGCAGCAAGCAGACACACATAGAGCCTAAGCAGCCTTACCCACTTCTAATTTTACATCTATTAGGGAGGCTAGGCATCAGCTCCAGCAACTCACTGTCCCCTTTTCCACAGCCCAGCGCGCTGACAGTGAGCAGGAAGGCTGCAATATGTACACTGCCCTAGAGAAGAGGTGCTGAGAAATCCTACCAGCTTTATCAGATGCCCGAATGCAATAGTTTAATTACTTGGGACCTCAGTACAAAAACACCTCCTCCCTTGATCATGTTTTAGGAGTAAGAGTGGTATGAGTGTGACAGAAGGTTATCAGCAACAACTACCATGAAGAACAAGTCTGTTTCTGTGAATGCAGTGGCGTGAATTCTTGACGCTTCCAATGACAATAAAAGCCATACGGTACTCTCCCCCGTCAGAGGCTGAAGTAGCCCTAAGCTTTGTGGCAGAGAAGACACTACTCAATAAAATCCCCTTCTAAAGCACATACTAGCCTCCTCTGTTAAGCTACACAAACAAGTTTTCTTTATTTTTCAGCCATACTTTTCTCAGATACAATTATACTTGTCATAAATCCTTAGTCTGGAATATCCAATGCATCTAGAAAATCCATAATATCTATTGTTCACTAAATCAAATTGAAGTTCCTATTTAAATAGTAATGCTACAATAATGAGTTTGCTTTCTGACTGTTATCCTTCTTTTCCTTTAACTGACTCATATCAGGTAATAGTTCTCATCATATTACTAATACAAAAATTACATTACAGACAAGAAGTCTGAAGCAAAGCATTAATTTGGTCTCTGTATCCCATAAATGTTCTTCGCCTATTGCATGTACTAATTCAAGATGTAGTGACAGTTCATTTAAATACCTCAAAAGTCTCTGAGGTCACACATACACAGTATCATACACCAGCAACATCTACCACACACAGCAAGGAAAAATAGATCAGTTATGTTAGAACTCATTTCCTGAACATACAACCTCTCTGTCTACATATTCTGTTGATACTCAGATTTATGTGAATATGGAAGTCAGGAAGGACAAAAGAAAAAATTTACCATTAAGGATTCCCTTTTGTGTGCCATTTTGGCATAAGTGGCAAGCATGCCCTCATTCTCTGCACAGCCTACACAGAGCTAGGAAAGGTCAGAGGGCTTCACCAAATTTCCCAACACTGCAACTTGCTGCAGAGTCAGGACTAGAATGCTGGGACACTTAGTGTTCCAAATCAGTCCTAATACTTTCTTTTTCCTTTTCTAATGGAACATTTTGGGTATGGTTCATCATCATCATTTCATCTTTCTCAAAACTATGTACATACAGTAGCATAAAATCGGAGTGCTATGGCTTTTTAACACCATCTTCTAGATGTGCTGACTTAAAGTTGAGAGTGTCTGAGGGCTCACATTTCAAAATATAACTCTGGCCCTCCCAGTCCTGCAAACCACATGGGAGCCAGTCAGTACATCAAGCTGTTGCTTGCCATTATCATTTTTCTGCTTTATTTGATGAAGCACCCTTACAGGCTTCTTCTAGGAAAGGGATCCACCTACTAGTGTCATGCTGACTTCATCTTCCCTGTGTGCTGTATGCCTTTCGACTGTGTAACAAGCTTGGGAAGATATGGGGATAAAGAGTGTTAACTAAATTGTTTCTCAGCATTTCACTATGAAGTAACTCTGCCCTTCGTTGTTTATAATGAATCTTTAAGCAGGGCATGTGGGGGGTTGTTTTGTTTTGTTTTTGCTGACTCTGCAAACTGATACTTTGAGAGAATTGCCTAGAGAAAGCAAAGAGTCCTTTATGATGACCATCACTATCAAGTGATTTGGCAGATTCTTGCATAAGATGCACAATCCAATAGGTTGAGAGCATGCTTGACTGGCCAGTTACCAGCAGAAAAGCTCAACTTAAACACTTCTAAAATCTTATTATGGCCAATTTGTGGATTTGGCTGAGGAAAGGAAGAGAATGAAAAATAGAGGCAGCTGGGTGCCAGTGAAAGGTGGAACACTGATGTCATTTTCATTGCAGTGCCACACAAAAAAAAATACTGACTTTGTGCATACGTTGGATCTAGCTAGGGCAAGCATGCGCACTGTCTAAGTAAACCTGCAAAGATGATTCTATTTGTCTCTGCGTTTGTTCAGAAGACCAAGGTGATGTATTGCTGCCACATTAATCAGAGGGCAAGGACCTTCTGTTTGGCTAGCTGTAGTGACAGAGGGCCCAGCCAGGGCTTTTGCAGAATATGTGATGCTTTCCAAAAAGAGGGAGACCCCTTCAGCCTCAGCACTAAAGCCATCAGTCAGAGTCTGGCTTCAGTTTGTGTCTGAGGACCATGAGGTGGGAAGGGGCTCTGAGCCACCACAGCTCTTCCTTCACAGGAAAGGTCTTCACTGCTACATTTCCCTGCTGGTTCCTGAAGTCAAAGCAACACAAAAAATGTGTTGCATAGACATAGATCTGGACATTGAGACACCGTTCAAGTAATGGCTAGTTTCTAGTCTTCCTACAAATAACTGTATGGTTTTAATCATCCCCCAAAACCTACCTGTCCTGGCTGCGTTAAATGATCCTTGAAATGTCTGAATGAAGATACATGAAGCTGTTGACAAGCCATACAGACACATAGCAGAAGAAACGCTGTGAGCTTTCGTTTTATGGAGTAGGGCTCTCAAATCAGCATTTAAAGCATAAATTTGTCAACTCCCCAGACAAAAAGAACGCTGAAAATGTAAAAAACTTGTTCACATTACAGTTTGTAATCTAGTTTGAATATTATTTCAAACATGGTAGGACAGAGATTCCAACCAAGCTTTTGCAGCCGTGACTAGAAACCAGGCCAAACACTATCTGAGCATAAAGGCAACAGGGCAACATATGTTAACATGGTAACAATGAAATATTTTGCCATTATAAATAGTGGCATAACTTCGCCAGGTTGACTTGGAACATAAAAAAATCTCTATCTGCAGGAAGGGTGAGAAAAAAAATAATGCTTAAGGAGGGAATTGCAGGACCTAAACACCAACCCAGATTTATTACTAAACACCATTCAAATCAAGCCAGGGTGGGGAGAGAATAGGTGGTTAATGGTTTAAACAAGGCAAATCCTACATTTTGCAAAAATGTGTCTTTTGATTAATACCTAGTAAGAGTCTTTAGATTAATGCCAAAAGGCAAAATATGTCATCTTGCTCTTTTTTTGGCACTTAGTTAAGAAAAACCTCTGGTCAAAACAAGCTCCTGCCCTCCAGCTGGATGAGCACTGAGACACCTCTGTCACAGAGTGACGGGGTGCTCAAGCACTTTGCCAGGCAGGACTGGCTGCTGCTGCACCAAGGAGCAGCCTGTTTCTAGGAGATGTTTATGCAATTCAACTGTGCTGCTCCTGAAGCCACAGACACTAAAAAAAGGGGAAAGACAAAGAACCTCTCAGGTCATTAACGTATCTCACTCAGGTTTTGCCTTCCACCAAATACTGTCAGATTTCTGTTTTGTTTGGACCTGAAGGGTGGAGGGAGTTGGAAAATTGCCTTCTCTGCTGTCAGTGCTTCCTAATGATGTTTCTCACTAGAGAAAATGAGCTTGTTTGTTTGAGAATCCAAATTCCCTGTGGGGCACAGTTTGGGAAACTGAAGATATGGGAAGGAAAATAATATCCATTAGGGCAAAGCATAAACAGCCATAAAGCAGAATAGTGAAACACCTACAGAGTAGGTTGAAGCTTTGCCAGCAAACTAATTAACATCTCACTGACTGAGGAGAGAGCTGTGACAGCCAAAAAGTGAAAATAAAAATAAATCAGAAGTTTGGTCTAGTGATTAAAACAGGAAATTACTGCCAGAGTCAGGGCTCCTCCATTCTCTTCCTGGTTCTGCTTCCGATTTACTGAGCAAATTGGAGAAGCTAAATTTTAAAAGTAGCTTCTAATTTGGAAAGCCTCCATTTCTGATGCCCAGCTGTGCACACAGACAGCTTCACCGATTAGCATCTTCAGTGTCTTCCTGTGCATTTGTGAGGGCAGAGAATTTCAGGCCATTGGTGTCTCTCCAGTCAGCTACACTTACTGGCCAGCTCAAAGTGGCCATCCCTGAAAGTTTCCTCTGCCTGTAAATTGTGTCTAGCACAACATACTGCTGTGGGAGTCTGATGTTTAAATGCTCTTTATGGCTGGCATAACATATTGCAGTGGGAGTGCTATGTTTAAACACCATTTGTAAACATTTACAAGAGTTCTCAGACACCCTCTGTCTCTAAAATCAGTGCTTTAGTTTTGGTAATAATGCACTTGGTGGCCTGCTTGTTTTCTGAAAGGACTGCTTCTTAGTAGGGGCAATGAAGCTCCATTGCGGGGTCCAACTGCAGAAGTTTAAGTCAAGTGCAGCTGAAACTGAGAATCAAAAATAACTCATCTTCTATTCAATAGCATAACCCCAACTGAAACTACAAATAAAGCAGTCTGTGATGCCTCAGGAGGAGGGGGAACATTTCTCAGTCAAGGGAGCTGTCTGTACACAGAGTTCCTGTTCAATTCCCTCAAATTTCTAAATGAAGAGAACATGTGGCTCCTTCTTATGCTGACTCGAGTTGTGCTACAAATTCCTCAGAGGCAAAGTCAAGTGTCCAGAAAAAGGATGTTTCCATAAATTGATATTTTCCTGCCCACCATTCAACTATAATCTCCCACCCTTGTCAAGGGACACCATGGATCAGAGGGTTACATTCAGTGGGTGCCTGCCAGCATTTACTTAGCCACAGAAGTCTAAATGTTTCTCATTATACCAATTCACTTTATTTTTTTTTTTTACCATTATTTCTGTGCAATATTTATGTAAATATATGTGACCCACTGTCAGCTTCATCTTTACTATGAGCCAGAATATTTACAGTGGCTTGTCAGATTGTCATGAAGCAAGTTATTATAGATGTTTACCAATTTGTAACAGTGGTTGCTACCACATCTGATCTGTTAAAGCATGTTACTGTGCTGAGGAATAAGCATAAAAAATAGAGAATGTTGTTTACTGACACTACAGATAGGGGGAAGGGAGGGAAAGAAAGGCCACAGTAAGTTTAAGGTCCCCTCTTCTGCCTGTCAGCATGCAGGGAGGAACACCCTCAATGTTCCTTTCCCTCTTGGTCCCACGTGCAACCCTGGAGGTAACACAGTTTACACCATCTCCATCAGTCATGGGAGCTCAGCTCTCAGAGCTCCTGCCAAGCTCAGGTCTTCTGCCAACCACCTGCTTCTTCAACCCTTGTTTTCACATAGAAAGCAATTTGGACCTACACATTGAGAAATCATACAAGCTCACAAAACAAAAACAAACCTTTTCCCAGCAGGATGGGTCATTTAATTTTTCTAAACTTCATCTGGGAATGTTAAAAAAAAAAAAAAAAAAGAATCATACCATTCTGCCAATATGCAGGCAAAGTACCTGCTAGATATTACAGAAAATGTCTTTATCTTTACAGCTGTCTTTAGTACAGCTGTATGCAATACTCTCACCTCCACCTTATTAACATATTATGTACCTTACTATATTTTTATTATGTACAACAGTTTTAGTGAGTGCATTTAAAAAAAAAAGCAATACTTGCATAAGGTCATTGCTTACTTTACCAGCTTTCCTAGTTAAAAAGCTTTCTATAGGGGACATATAACATTTAGGCATTACAACAGTCCATTTGAGAATCCCTTCCTATTTCCTTCAAAATGTAGAAATCAGTGAAAACATTTACCAAGAGCAAGAAACCAAATTAAGTTCCTCAAATTAAGGATTTCCACTGATCAAAGCTATGTCTTTCCTTCATACTCAATCCCAGTTTGTGCACTGCCATATAGTAATGTGTATACACATACTAATAAATTGCAATATTTCGTTGTTTAGAGTGTGCACAGCTAAATTGTAGAAATCTTTCTTAGTTATAGGTTCTAACAGGGAATAAACAAGAATCCAGTTAAGAAATATGGTCCTTTGCTAGTGAGGTACTTCTACAGATGCTACACACAATACTAGCAATATGTACTCAGTAGAGATGATCTTAAAATGAAATGGATGTGAAAACCATTCATTGCAAAAAGGGTATGGGCACATTCCTTAATACTGTGTTCAGTGTCACAAGTCTTCTTGAATGTTCAAATACTTCTTATGGAAGTAACTTGCAGAACTCGAACACTAACTTCAACATACAGACTCTCCATTAAGGGTGTATGACCTTCATGTCTGCCACCAGTATATTTTGCCCAAATCTTCATAATTAATTTAAATGCTACTTACTTTACTACTACTCTCCCGCACCCTGGGAGATTCGCTGGTCATTCACTGCTTCTTCCCTTCTTTTTGTAGGCTCGTCCAAAAGGAGAAGGCCTGACACCATACCAAGGCAAGAAACGCTGCTTCGGTGAATATAAGTGCCCCAAATGCAAGAGAAAATGGATGAGCGGAAACTCCTGGGCTAACATGGGACAAGAATGTATCAAGTGCCACATTAATGTTTATCCTCACAAACAGGTAGGAGAAGTGCAGACCTGCTGGCATACAGACTTGAAACTAGGAGTGCTTTTGACTCTGTAAAGCATGGGTAAGACTTAAACAGGACTTGACACAGAATACAATATGCCACAAAAGCTTGTTTCCCAGATGAGTTGCTATTCTCAGCCCTTGAAGTCTGGACTGGTGTTAGAGGTGCAAAATTCAAGTGTTCTACCCTTGAGAAAAAAAGCCTCCAAAACAAAATCCTTACATGCCTTTATTATAAAAACAGACTATGGGGCCTTATAAACAAATACGGTGCAAACCAAGTTCAGCAGTAGCAGTGGGCCTCCTAGTTCTTCTGATTCTCTTCATGCTTACACTAATTTAATGTTTCATTCCACTGGTGTCAGTGGAGCTATTTCCCATGTGTACTACTTTTTTCAACAAGTAAAATAAGACTGAATTTGATCAAGGGATCACATCTATTCATAAAGATTACTGATAAAAGAGAACAATACTAAGATGACTCCTGCCTACAGAATTCTTTGGTTAATGACAGTAAAGCAAGACAGCATAGTTAAAGGAATGTTTCTCAGTTTACATAATACCAGGTGATGCTCAAGCAAAGAACTTCAAGAGAAAGCCTTTTATTAAGCTGAAAGGGCCAAATCTAAGAAGTAGCTCTGCTGAGAAAGCTCTGTCTGCCATCCTATCAGCCATAGCTCACACAGTACACACAGACTCCTTTCCAGCTGCCTGCAGATCGCAGTTTCCTCTATCTCTTGTAATTTCCTGCATTTCCAGCTCGCAATAGGAAAACTGACTGTCAGTTTCTCCTTGTATCACACCGCAATCAGTCACAAGCAGTCAGCCAATTCAGCAGACCTTGGTGGGAGACAGACAGACCAACTGCATGAGTTCATACCCCTTGTTTCCCCAACAAACCAGGCTTACAAGACCGGCTGTCAAAGCTAACTTTTCTTTTTCAAAGACTTTTTCAAAACAGAAAGTCCATTTTGACTTTGACAACCCCATGTAAAATAAATTTGTCCATCAAGGAAAAATTTGAGGGATATTGCAGAGAAGTGTTGTGGATGGAAAAGGTGAGAAGAAATTTTAAAGAGTTTAGAAGGTGTGATTTAGCTCAGGTGTAATTCATTCTAGCTAAGTCTCAGTAATAGAGCTCTACGTGGGTCAAGTTACCTCCTGCACACTCAGAGAGACTGCTCAAACCATAGACAGATCATTTAGATGTACTTGCAATAGGTGCAAAGAAATTCCATCAAGAGCCTTAGGCGTCTCATTAGTTACTTAAGTGCTTCCAAAATTCCCATAAAAAGCTCTTTGCATGGGCTCATAAGGAACGCTTTATACCAATTACTAACATTTTGGAGAAGGGTGTCAGGAGAAAAAGAAAATAGATACTGTGACTTAATTATGATGAAAAGACAGAGGAATATTGAAATTCATTGCAGCAAACAGGAAGAAGAGATAAAAATAAATTTATTAAGCTTTATCCCACACAGGAACATCAAATCAGCCACAGTTCTTCCTTTTGTAGACATGTACATATTCACTGAGTTCTAAGGGCAAGATTTGGCTTAGTGTCTACAGCAACACTGCATTCCAATATACTGCCAAAATACTGACTTAGGCTTGCTAGTACCTTGAAGCAGCATGAATTGCAGTTAAAATGTAGCAGTTGAAGCCTGCCACACTTGCGGCAGAAGCCTTGGTTTAAACTTCATATACTTCACTGCAAGATGATCATCCCTTCTTTCTAGCATGGGAGTTTTTCTAATTCACAATGAACTTGTACAATTCCCTGGCTGAGCCAGTGAATATCTGCATTTCTGTTGGCCAGTTGAGATGTGAACCATTCCCCTTTGTCTGGGCTAATGCCACTCATGCCTAACCAGAAAACAAGAGGTCATCTTTAGAAACTGAAGTCTAATTTCCCTGACAGAAGTGTGACTGGAGACTACATTGCTAGCGAAAAAAAGCAAGGACCTTTTCTGTGGAAGCATCTATATGGAAGGAAAGTTAAGCAATTTTCTTTTACTAACTTACATGAGACAGTCTCAAAGCTTCCAAGATCCCTAGTTCCTTGCCTGTGTTTATACAGCTTGTGGAGACAACTGCACCAAAATCCAGGCGGAGCAATGAAGTCATTTATCACATGCATGGAATTACAGTCTTGAGGGTGAGAGAAATTGCAAGACCATTGATTTATAACACAAGTCTATAAATATTTACCTTGTTCTTCTAAATTCTTTCCATCATTTATGGTGCTGTTCAAAGGGTCACAAGAAATCACTTGAGGTATCCCAATCCATATTACACAAGAAGCATTATTAATGGGGAAGTATGTATATTTTGTAGTAAAGAAGGTTTGCAAGTAGTCTCTTTGGCAGAGTTGCCCCTTGTGGCAGGGTTAAAGGAGTCTAATCTAGTAGTACTAAAGTCAAAGAAATACTGAGGAAGCATTGCAGTCTACAGTGCTTCCATATGCTGTGCTTACCTTGGAGGCATATACATTGTGTAATAATTGCAGCACGTGCAGTGCAAGTCTCCACAATTGACCACAATCACTGTGGTTCCATGCCATTCCTTAAAGACACCATAACTCAGGATGTGGAAAAACTTTGCTTTTCTTATCTATCCAGGTGTTTATGTCCCACTACTATGTATTGCAGCTATTTGAGATCTTCAAGACAAGAATGCATCTCAACTAGGCTTCCAGATATAAATAACTTGCAGCCAGTTGCTAATGGGCTTTCCCAAAATCTGAACTTAACAACCCTGAGCTAAAAGACTTTACATACTATGTTACTGCCGCAAATCTGTCTGTTTCTATTTCTCAGTGTTAGTATAGTAATTCGTTCTAGTCTTTTTCATTCTTCCAAAGGTGCCCTGTGCTGCTTATGATTAAACATACCAGCAAT
The DNA here is from genome assembly GCA_009867235.2 of Psittacus erithacus. Taxonomy (NCBI): domain Eukaryota; kingdom Metazoa; phylum Chordata; class Aves; order Psittaciformes; family Psittacidae; genus Psittacus; species Psittacus erithacus. The sequence goes on along the minus strand of WYDI02142218.1, from coordinate 174,761 downwards.
AGCAAGGCAGTAAAAAAAACAGCATCAGTTTATGCACAGAGCCAGCAGCAAAGGAGAGCTAGCAGGCTGCATGAGGTCAGCACTGCTTCTTGACAGAGCCTAGTGTTTGCTAACCCACACATGTTTTTTGTGCAAGCATCCAGCTCCACACCAGACTCTGTAAACATTTATCAACATCTGTGTGGTGTTATTCTGCACCATTTTGGAAAATGTGCTGTACTCAGTCACCAGTACTTTTACACCAATGATGATATTTTGTTTATCTACAGTGAAAGATATTTAATAAAATAAGTGCAATATTTCTAGTTTGAGAGTTAAAGCACAGAAAAAAAAAATCTTATTGTTCACATAAGATTGTTTTACTAGGTTTTTTTAAATTAGCACTGCTACACCACCTTAACATTTCTGCATGTTTCCTATTATTCTTTCAATTTTGATAACTTGAATTACTTTGCACCTACTGTAGGAGAGTCCTTATTCATGTTTGAGTTTCAAGATACTTCTAGAAGATTTTGGCAATTATCTCCCCCAACTTCAGTGCATTAGTGGATGTCTTCAGCTAATTACACGCTCTTTCCGCCTTTATTATGTGGCATGAGAGTATTTTCACTCTGATCTGAATCTTCCATTAGCCAGTTTTTACCAGCTTAAACAACTTATCTAAGAAAAGATGCTGCCTCTCCATAGAAGCCATGCTTCTCTTGTGCCATTCAAGAAAAAGAAATCGATGTTGCTGTTTTGTAGTGTCTTTCACTACAAATCACTACATTATGTGATATAATCCTTTTACGGTTACTTGCACTATGATCATATTTTTCCCCCCACTTTAACAAAACCCAGATGAACTGGCCAGACAGATGTCTGACCTCCATTCAAGCTCAGACAGTATTTACCTCTAGTGAAATAAATTATTTCTACTTCCAAACAATCTTGTCAATGTCTTCTCTGCAATGTGTTGGAATTCATCATGTCCTTTTCTTTCTCCTTGCCCTACCATTTAGTAAATATATCATTGTGACTAACAGATAAAAAGGTATTTTGAACATTATTTTAAAAAAATTAATGGTCATTTTATCAGCAGATGAAAATCACTGTTGTTTCTCAACATTAAGTATCCTTATGTCAAGTTACAAGAACTCGCAAAACTACAAAACCTATGTAGCTGTGAACAACTCTGATCATGTTTAAGACCATTCAGATGCCAGATTTCCCTGGCAAGGGCATATTATAAAGAAGTCTACATTCACAAGAGTATATACAGCATGAAAATTCACACCAGGTCAGATCAACCTCCCCTGATTCACATCGGATCCTGAGCAGTAGAGGACACAGGACCATGCAGATATAGACAAGACACAGCAACCACCTCCAAGGATACTTTCCCATCCTCTGTTATGGCTAAGTGAGTATCTCTATATTCCCCTAGTTTCTCACCAAATAGATAAAATAGATAAATAGATCTCTGAAGAGTCTATTCAATAGCTGAGTTATAACCACATGAGCCACTAAGCCTTGCTGCATCACCCTGAATATTGGAGATTAGGATGCTTTTGTCCATTTTTGGAGGAAAAAAAAGTAAATCCTTATTTCAGGATTGCTTGATACTCATTGCAGTGAACTATGGGCTTGTTCTCAGTTGCCAGGCATGCCCTTTTCTCCAGTCTTCATCTCTATCTCATCTTCCCCAGTTGCATTCCTCAGTCTATGGACTTTTCAGTCCTGTAGGGTTTGTCCACATTCTCTCACAAGGGATGGCTCTTGCCTGAGTACTCTCATGTAAGTGGCTCAGGCAATAATATCAGAGTACTGAAGATAATCGTCTGCACTCTGGATAGCTCTGGGGTAGCCATTCAAGCACATATGCTGGGTTTGTGAATGGCTTCTGCAGCTACACTCAAATCTTGATTTCCTATGCATACCTTTCCTTAGTGGATCCCTGGAGAGGAGAGCAGCCACACTTCCCTGCCACCTGCTCTTTGTTCCTGGAGGCTCTTTTCACTTCAGGAAATGATGCCGTGCCAGTTCCCCACAAGGAATGTCTCAATTCAGCCCTGTGCTCTTATTCCATGTACCCTATTTGTGAGAATGAGCTTTTAATCTCTCTGGGGCAGGAAAAGTCTTCTCAGCAATTTTACAGCTGTGTATATACTTCAGAGTGCTCTATAAATACAGCTCTAAATCTCTGTGTCTAAGAGAGGTGGTGGAGAATCTATTACAAGAAGTAACACAAGAGCCTGATAACAGGGCTGCTGCCATTCATTCCCCAACTCATCCATGGAGCACAGAATGAGGTGGCTTTTGCACCAGAGCTGCAGAACTGCTCCTTATCCCAAAGAAACTCTGCGTGCATTTTTGTTTTCATTACTAAATTGTGCCACTGTGTTCCTCCTTCTGTGTTTCCACCATGTCCCTCAAGTGGTAAACCTCCCTGTGGGACTGGTTACAGGAATTCACAGGATATGGGGCAAAAATTGGAGGCCTGTTGAGCTTAAGCTTCATTGAGGAGTAAGAGACCAAAGAACTACCCTGACAAAGCTGCTCCATGTCTATTCCAAAAGTAGTTTCCTGGGTAGTTACTTTAGCTACTCTAAACATAATCAGAGATCTCAGACTAGACCTAACCCTACCTTTTATTCTTCCAAGGAATTTGGATTTTGTAGTTGTTTATGCTCCTTCTTACCCTGCTCCAGCAAGGAGCCAGTTCTTACAGCCATTCACCAGCATTCTTGGCACCGTAACAGCCCAGATGCCAAGCTTTGAATTCTCATCTTCTTCTCCTGCCTGCTATAGCAGCAACATCTGTGCCTGTGGTTGCTTCCTGACTGGCCTCTTATCAAGGCTTCTCTGACTTTGTGGGTAACTCAAGTGCTGTTTCCGATGACAGCTGTTGCACTGGTGCAGAACCAGCCATCTGGTGACTGACTTGTCCTCTTGGACACTATTTTCTTCCAGCTGTCAGGAATTTACTGTTGGACTGGAAATAATTTGGTATGTAAATATATTCTTTCTAATACCCAAGCTATTACTTCCATGGGCAATGCATGGTCCCATCACAATTTCCATACACTGATGCATCCACAGCCACCTCTATAGGAGGATGGATGGGTCTGACCACTCAAGCTCAATGAGCTTTTCAACAGTTTCAGGCCTACAGTTACAACCTTTTAACTCTTTAGATTCAATAAACCCTCCCTAGCATGTCCGTACTTCAGTGCTCCAACAGTGGGAATACAGATCACTCCAGACTGCTGCTTCTCTGAAGTCTAAAAAGAGACTTACACCATTTAGTTCATGCAGTTATCATTCATTCTTAGCTGGCCTGACCCAGAGGCATGCTGCTAACAGAGGCTGCTTGCTCTTTCTGAGCATCATGCCTCTGTTCTGCAGCCTTCTTACCGCTGCCTCTTAGACCCACAGCAAGAACTGAGGGCCTCATTAATGTTCTTGCTCCCCACAGACAGAAGGCAGAGGGTCTGCTGCTCAAGAATGCACATTGCATTTCATCTTTTCTCCCCAATGCATAACTTTTATCAAACTAAAAATTTACTAATTCACAATAGCATTTGCATCTTGCAGGAAACATAACTATCTATAGCTTCTTAGTACTGTTAACCTAATGATTATCCTGCCAGTTATAGCTGCAGAATCCATTTCTATTCACATATCTAATCTCTCATTTAATCTTCTCATTTGCTTCATTAGGGCTTGAGGTAATGAGTCCAGAAAATTATTTAGAAGTGGGGCTTTGCATGTGAATTTTTGATGTGATCCTTTACCCATCAGTGGTGCAATCAAATTTTTCCATTCTTCAGAAAAAAAAAAAATAAAAAAAACCAATCTTCTAAATACAAACATAAGCAGCCACATTATTCCATTCTGCTTCTTAATGGAGGCAATTTTCCTCAAGGATGTCTTAGTGATGTTTTCTGACATCTAACACTTCATAAGGCTGAGCTTTTTTGTTTTGAGGGTTTGGGGGTTTCAACTGACCTGCAGGGAATGCAGAGTTCATTCAATACATGTAGACTGGGACAGCAATAGTTCATAATCAAAAGCTAATTTGAATGACAAGAATTACTATATAGATTTAAATTTCTTTCAGCTTCATTCCCCTGAGGCAACAGCTTTAGTCACTACCATCAAATGCTTCCTGGTGGGGCTGCACAAGATTATTTCTACCCAGAAACTACCAGGAAAAAATTAAAGACAGACAGAAAAGAAGAATGTAAGAGTGCTCATGCCTGTACTTTTTATTGAAAATACAGACTGCCAAATCCTGGATGCTTGCATTTTAAAAAGACAATGAAAATTGAAGTATTAAATTTAAAATCTCTGTTAAATGGAGAAGAGCATACCTTTCCCAGAGAAACGTAGCAGGAGTTTTTGTTTTACAAGCTCCATTTCACCTCTTGCTAAGGAAAGGAATTATTTTTACAGCCAAATAGCCTGTCCCCTTCTCCTCACCCTCACTAACCACATGGCTGAGTTTTCATGCTACCAGCCTCTCAGCAGCAGCACAGAACTCCTACAGCTTCCTTAGCTGTTTGGATCTTCTACAAAGTTCTGGCATGCCCAAATCTAGCACACAGTTTGCAGCTGCCCAGTCCTATGCACCCCTCTTGAGTCAGCATCTTCTCCTTCCCCTGTGCTTCTACCACACCAAAGCTGGCAAGAATTGTCCGGGGTCAGCCTACACAGAGGAAGTCCAACCTGATGGACACACAGCTCTTCGGCTGTCTAATGTCCTACCCATTTAGCAGGGTGTAAGAAAGGTTGCAAGGGTGTAAGGTTAGTACTTTAAAGTCCTTCACAATTAGTAACTTACAGAGAGCAGCCTGACAAGAACAGTTGCCTCTCAGGGTGCTGGAGGTGGGGGGAAGGAGTTGTCTTACAAGAAACCCATAAAGAGAAACATCAAATGGAGATGACATGGTCTTCATTTTATGCAAAAGTTGGATTGAAGTGTTTTTGGGACACAAACCATGCAAGCACACTACCAGCTATGAAGCCTCAGCCCCCCACTGCCTCACCAGAAATGTATCCTGGGCTCAGCTCCACTCCTTCCAGCTGGACCTTGGCAACCTGCTTTCCTGCATTTGTAACTCCTTTCTCCCCATCCTTCATGTCGTAATACACTGGTAACAATAACATTTCTGAAATCAAAATGCTTCTCAGGCCAAAAAGCTGAGCTCAATCAACACGGGGGGAAAGCAAACCATGGAGAGCTATTGTTTCTGAAAACCATCCAAAAAACTTTTGGCGCTTCAAGGCGTTCCTAATGTCCTTTGCGCTATTTCCAGGAAAAATGATTCCCAAGGCCTTGCATATTAAAAAAAAAAATATCTGGCTTATATCAATAAACATGATAACTGCTGTAGTTTTTCTCTTTAATCAGAGCACAGCTAGCAGTAGAAGCAATCAGAGCTGAGTAGAATAGCCTGGTTTAAATGTAGCATTTCAGAATTCTCAAATCCTCCATAGGAGAGCATAAATTAACTCCTGGGACTCCTGAACCTGAGTACCATCTTTTATTACATTTATGAAACACAAGTTCTTAAAGAATATTTGTGGACAGATGCTGGTGAAATAAGTAGTACAAAAGGCAGATGGGCAGGTTTTCTGACCAGATCAGTTTATTCAACTTGTCTGTATTGTGGCAGAAGCACTGCCTTCACCAGTGGTTGGGTTGCAAGCCTAGAAACAGGATTGCTGGTTCTGATCATAAATCCTAACATACTGACTTCCAATGAGTCATTCAAAGCTCAGTGAGGTTGCAGGGGGAGGCTAAAGGATTTACAGCAAATGAGGGGTCCATCTACCTTCCTTATACTCTACTTGATACAGGGATTTTTATTTGCAATTAAATTGTAAATTAAACTCAAAGACATAGGTAGCCTGGGACAACATCATGGGCAAGAACACTGAATAAGTAACAAACCACTGGCAATCACCACTGAATTATTCCCATATATTGTCTTTACTGGCTGTGCAATATAAGAAATGTTGCACTTATAACCCAATACAAACAAGCAAGAATTTGCAGGCATCTCTTGTTCAGGATAATAGAATATGTTTCGTCTCATTTTAGCTATTCAGTAAGCTGAGAAACCCTTTGTATTCTCTGGATTACAAAGCATTCTTGCAGTGTTACATAGTCAAATGAAAAAGTTTTTAGTGTCTCTGCTTTTCCTGTCCACAGGCTCTAAAGTGGATGGCTTTGGAAAGAAGAACTTAGAAATAAAAACCTAGGTGATCAGATGTACTTTAAGATTTTACAGATAAAGTCTTTAGGATTTAGGAAAGGCGTGAAGAGATAAATGGCCGTAACTTTGTAATTTATATTTATCCCCTCCCTGCTACAGAAATCGTATTTTGGAGAAGTAAGCAAGAGTCTAGTATCACTGTGGTATCAGTGAGAAGCTTATGGCTAGTTTTCAGATTATATACCACTTGTTGCCTCTAACACAGTCCCACAGAACAGCTGCTATCTTCATGGGCAGGCACTGTGCAATGCAGTAGTCTTTCAAGCACATTTCACAAATAAAAATAAATTATGGGTTAGTGAAATTTCTTGTTCGTTTTTTGTTTTATTTTTCAAACAAATGCTGCACTTTGTGATGTTCTACCTCACATCTCTATCACCTCTCTACCTATTAGATTTCCCAAACACTTAACCTTACTGCAGTACTTGAGTATTTTATTTTCAGAATTATTGTGAAAACCCTTTACATGTTATCAAAAATTAAAGATCTACTAAAAGCAAAGCAGTTTCATTCCCTTGTTTAGCCAATTATACCCCCCAAAACTGCGATTTAACAAATATTATTAAAAATACATATTCAATTTATTACAGTCAGGGAAAAGGGTTGTGTTGGGAAATTGGTTTGGGATTGGGTTTTGGTAAGGTTTTGGTGTGGGGGGTTGGGGTTTTTTGATTAATTAATAGCTTTGCAGCTGCTCTACTTCAAACATCTCAGCCTCAGAAATATGAGATCAAGTACTGGGAAAATCTCATTTAGTTGTATCTATGCATGGTTAAGTTTTCATGTAGCAGCTAATCCCAATGCTGGTAACCCCTGCTGGCGCTGCTGGGTAATAGGACTCCCATGCTTGAGGAGTTAATGCATTTGAGACATATCAGTTATTGGAGCCAAGAGAATAAACTCTTCTGTGTTACTGCTTTTATAAATACAGACCCCAATTCATTCGTTTAGTAATTTGTCCTCAACAAAGTTACCATCGCCCTTATGAAGAATGACACTAAACCGTGAGGCAACTCTGAACCAATACAGAGCTGAAAAAATATTTCATCCTTTCAGGGAAGAAATATAGTAGCTTTATAATTACGAGCAAAAAGCTCAGTTAAGTATAAAAGTTGGCTTCACGTGCATAATAAAGAGTAACAGTGACAAAACTTTGGATCTAATCTTATTTCCTTTCCTTCACTGCAGAGGCCCCTTGAAAAGCCGGATGGCTTGGATGTTTCAGATCAAAGCAAAGAACATCCCCAGCATCTGTGTGAAAAGTGCAAAGTTTTGGGCTACTACTGCCGCCGTGTGCAATAAACCTTCAAAGTGGCCTCTTCCTATCCCCATCATCCTTGAAGATCCTCTGGCAGCATGCGATCAACAGCAACACAACAAATCAAGATAAAAGCTAAAATAATTGCCAATATTGCCTATCTAATAATATGCCTTACCATTAATAGAATGTAACATTTCTCGCATGTGCACACATGCAACAGGTATTTACAGGACTATGATTTGTATACATATATATATGTCAATGTGTATATATATATGTAGACACACATATATAAAGCGTTACTGATAGTGTTCACAACAGAACCACAGTTGCAGGTTCTGCTGATTGTTTACACAGATCCTATAACATGGCCAGGTGAAATGAAGTACTATTCAATAGGCAAGGTATAACATTCACAAGGAACATATTGTATATGTATGGCTTTTGCAGAAGTTAAATAACTGTGGGGCCACTAATTGCAAGCACTCGCCCACAACATGAACGTTATTCCTGTTATATGACAAGACAAAGGAAGATGAAACAAGCCACAGCATAAAAGAAGGAAAAATGTTTTCCCAGCTTTAGAAAGTCTGAGAGTTATATGCTGCTGATTTCTTGGACCTTTTCTATTTGTCACCATCGCTTGGGCATGGCTTAGGCAAAATCATTTTTGCAGAAATCAATGTGGCAAAAAAAGTGAACAATTGTTTGAGGGTGTGGGTTGAGTAGAACGGGAATGCCATAATGGGACCCAGAGCATCAAGAGGGATTCCAAGAGGTTTTTGGAAGAGACAAAATTGGCTTGCTTGTACAACTAACAGATCCTTCTCTTGTCATATAATCCCACTAAAATGGTCCCTGTATATGTATGGATTGCTCATTAGGCCACAAGGACACTAAATTTACTGTGAATAAGGGGGGATAAGAATACTTCAAGCTGTCCCCAAAAGCTGTAATTGAAAGATTAGCCAAACTTATAACAGTTTTAAAGCCACTTTCTGGAAATACTTCTATGTCCTGTTTTCTACTGTACAAATTTGTTATAAAACTTGTTAGCCATAGAGGTGTTTTGAGGCATGGAGAACACTCCTTAACTTTCCCTCTGTCTTCCTGAAGCACCTGCATATCTGAGGAGAGATATAGGAGTTATATTTCATTGTCCCATTTCAGGGACAACTTTGTGCAGGGACATCCTGCTGCAAAGAAGTATCTCATCAGGGATTGGAAATACCATGAACTGAAAGTACCTCAAGACAGTATCCTGTTTGTATACGTAAGAGTACATTGGCAAAAGGACACAACAAGCAATTCACTTTCAGCATTCACTAAAAAACTTACAGGGATGATGTTTGTTTGGGTTTTTGGGTTTTTTTTTAAATCAACAATTCCTATTTTTATGAACTTTCCTTTAGAGAGATCAATTTATGTGAATGATACTTAGTGGAAATACTTTAAATCCTTTAAATAACTTGATAGGAATTAAATATATTTTGAGGATTAATTCCATAACATTAAGACAGAGGAGGGTTTATGCCAGTTGATAACAAGATGTACAGTCAAGCTCTTTTGTAAAGCAAATTGAAAACTTAGTGAGCATTTGTATAGGAAATGTGAAGCTCTTCACAAATTTGCTCTAGGGAGCAACTTCTGCCATTTCCTTGCTTTGCTATAAGCAGGGCAAATTTGTTCCTGCTTGTTCAGGTGGTCATGTACATATCTTGCAAATGTCATTATTTACGAGTAGCCCAAATGACCCAGCCTACTGGTGGAAGCAATGGGTAAACATTGGGACTCCCAGCTTCTGACCACAGCTCTTCCATAAGCTCCCTGATTTTGGGCAAGTCACAAGATCCTTCTGGACCTCAGTTTCCCCAGCTGCAAAATGGGGATAATAATACTTTAGTATACCTACCTCACAGGAGAGTTGTGAGGTTCACTTAGTATCTATAAGTAGTTTGATATCACTGGATGAAAAATGATACGTAATGCTAAAACAGTACTAACTAAATTAATGACTTCAAAACTTGTTTTGTCCAGCCAGCAATTTCATCAATTAAAATAGCTGAAAACAGTATTATTGAAAGTTAACACTAATAACAGTATAGTTGCCTCAGTGAATATATGCAGTTTTAGCATTATCACATGGAAACACATTCTTTTGCACAGACTTAGAAATTACCTTAGAGACAAACTCTCTATACAAAAATACTAATCTGCCCATACATATAAGAAACTACACGGGCAAATCTAGAGGTAGATTTTGAAAGCTTGACCTCTAGTATTAACATCAGTATTTTGTATCAAGCACAGTAATTTTGGAAGAGCCACATACTAAACCAGATTTATTTTTTACTCTTCAGTACTTACTAGTACATAACAAAACACCTTGATGCTTCACATCCAGCTAAAGGACATGTAGAGAAACCCTCTTAAATGAAGATAAGGGTAAATGTTATTTTATTTTCTCCCTGAAACTAAGACATTGCTATCATCCTTTTTTTTTTGTGTTGAAATAAGTCCCATCTTGCGATAACCACTAGATCGGTAAAATAACACATCCCTTGACATAGCTACATCAGCATACAGCACACCAGCAGGTTCTGAACAAAGGCCAACTAAAAGATACCATTACATGCTATATTCATGACAGTGCCCAGTTAAAAATTACTCATCCAGGTTCAACACTATATGGCAATGCCTTTAGCTTATGGATTTTTAGGTTGTACAAAGAATACATGTGAAGTACTTTAACACAATTCATATCTATAGATGTAGAATAATAATTCTTGAAAGCATACTTGTAAGAGTTCAATATTTATATCACTGATATTTTCCTAGGCAGCAGACGTAAAAGTCTTCAAGTAGTATTTAGCACATTTGAAATAAAGAGAAGAATAGATTTTCCCCTGCACTTATGCTGGGGAAAAGCAGGTAAAGAACAAAACATGTGGAAAAGCAAGGAGCAACACTGCTGTAGTTGGTTCTGCCTAATTCAGAGACTGCAAATCCATCCCAGTGTGGGATGCGGATGTGATACTCTGGGGACCCCAGGGCTGGAAGGTGCCTGCTTGCCTTGTCATCCCTGCCAAAAGTGGGGTGTGGAGAGAGAGTGGCTGGAGATCCCTGGAGAGCAGCAACAACCCTCCTTCCCATGCAACCATGGGGCTCAGCTTCGGCTTCCCCCCAGCTGTGTGGGGGCATCCCCTTGTTTTCAGTCCTGGCTGCACAGGACTGAAACATCATCTCCCTAAGGGTCAGCAGCAGTGCCAGGCTCATGAGAGGGGAGCACTTTTCTGTCCCTCCTTGCATGAGCTTTGCTTGTAGGATTGTAGCATTCAGCTCTGGGCATTTACTCTATGCTCGTCTGTATATAGTTTGTGGGTTGCTGGAAAAAAAACATGTCCGCATACATAACATACAGTAGCTTATGACCATTGGTGTTTTGTTAATGGTGCAAAAGGGAAGTTTCTGAATTTTTATTTCAAAAAGAAAAAAAAGGTTGATTAAAAAACTTTAGATTATTTATGTTAATTTCTCTGCACCCCACCCTCTTCAAAGGTAATTCATGGATTTAACTAACTCTTTCCAAATTAAAAAGACCTTAAAAATTCACATTTTTTGTACTGGAAAGAGGAGCTTTTTCCCCTGAGATTTTTCTGAATGCTTTCTGATGTTCTGTTTAACCAGCTCTGCAGATGTCAGCTAGTAATCCTTGACGGCATTTTCAGACAGTCTTACCAGAAGTGAAGCAAGCATCAGTAAAAAGTGTTTTTATTTTTAATCAATAACGCCTTCTTAAATTGAGTATTGCTTAGGGATGTACCCGAGAGAAATATGTCAAACTAGATTTTTAACCTCAGATGCTGCCTACCAATCCATCTAGCACACAATACTGATTTTTTTCTCCTTTCCCCTTTCTTTGGAGATTTTGAAGCATTCATTTATTTCTTTATAGAAAACAAACAACACTAAACACAATTTGTTTCCTCAGCTGGTCAGAACATTTCACAAGGGATTTGTGTTTGGCATTGGCACTGCTCTGGAGAAAAAGCATCAGCGATTTGAAAGGTGTGGAGTAGGTTTTTAGCTGCTTTAACTTGATGTTAAACCCCAACGAAGTTGTTACGAATACTTCACTTAATGGTGATGAAGAAAAATCCCTGTAGTTTTTAAAGGATGACCCCATTTTAGCCAGTTTCTACTGCTGCTACCACAGACATAAAATGATGCCACGCAAGCAAAGGTTGAGGCCTTTTTGCCTCAATGTTGCTTTTTAATTTCAGATAAATACACAAGAGGATATATTATTTCTGGAAATAGGTGTATTTTGAAGTTCCCCATTATATGGGAATTAGTTTGTAAACTAAAAATGTGAAGTTAAGTATGTCTGAGAAGCCTTATGCCAAGAAGTATGCTCTACATTATACCTTTCTGTATAACATGAAATTTAGATTATACATGGGTTGCATACCTGTGATGCTCTAGCAGTTATTCCAAAAATAAAGCTACTTAAAATATTTAAAGTTAAGAGCTTTTGGAGATGACAAATCTCATAAGTTAGCTCTCTTTGTCCTGCAGTCACGTAGATATTTTTTTCCTAGTATGGACCCAAAGAGTTGTCCACTGAACAGTATGCAATAAATCACCAGCATGTGCATTTCTAGTTAAGTGAACTGACATACATTTTCCACTTGCCTTTGCCAACATATGTTAAAACGTGATGGAACTATCCTCATACAAAAATCGTTCTTTAAGATATCACTCCACTCCCAATTGGGCTTCAACCCAAATCTATTTCCTATCTGCAAAACCACTGCTGTCCGTTCAGTTTGCTACGTTGCTGAAGTGCTCAGAGGGCTGTTTGAGATCTTAGATATAGGGATGATGGTTTGTGTTTCTAGGATGAATTTCAAAGGGACAATCGTGTGCAGTTACTAGGTATAGATGATTGATATAAATGTTTACCCCATATGAAGTATTTTACAGTTTTACTTGCAGATATGTATTTATCTTGAGTTATACTTGACATAGAGTTTCTTTCAATTTTTTTTTTTTAATACTATGTGTGTATTTTGGAAACCTTTTTAGATGTTAAAATTTTTGAATGGTTACAAATATTTCTTGTAATACTGAATTGTTATCTGGAAACTCTTTGCAGTAACTTTTTTGTATATATTTGAGGGCCTTTTTAAAAAAGTATTTTTTTTTGGGGAGGAAGTTTTTACAATTTGGAAGCTTTCAGAAGGGCCTTCCTCTCAGCTAGGATACTAACAGAAGTAAGAGTTTTCTTAAGTATTTTGCAGAACTAAGGATGTATCCTCAAGAAAATATTTATGGAAGTAATTTACCTTTTTTTTTTTACAATGCTTTTGTCTGTATAAAGTATGCAACAGAACTACATTAAGAAGGAAATATTATCTGCATAAAATATTATATGAAAGTTGGTACATAATTCTGACAAAAACCTTGCAATTCTTTAAGCCATATTGTTTTTGTTATCCTTGGATGAAAATATCAGTATTAAGTAACCAATGTATTATTCAAGTGCTTAGACTTATATGAAAATGCTTTTACAGTTTATTTATGTGTATTTGGGAAAGGATTGCTAGAAAAAGCTATCACTAGACATAGAGCAAGTGAGGAGCAAATAACAGTATACTGTCACTTTATGGCCTGTGAGAGACACAGAAGATGCTGAAAGCACCGTAGAGACTTGGCTCTCAAAAACTCCGAAGCACAAGTGTTGGGTTTCAAATGGTGGTTCTTTCCCATAACCAGAGGGGAAGAGAGTTGGTTGGGACACTGTTTGACAACTTGACTTTCACAACTCTTTTCAGACTGTGAGCTCAGCTATGCAGTATCAGCTACAGCAATAATATCAATCAAAGGATATAAGAAAAGGATTGAAGTAGATGATTGTAGGGATTTATGTTTATTTTAATTAGAACTCATAGCAATATAGAATATGCATGTGCACGTATTTGAAGCATTTTTACACTTTACATTTCATGTAGTTTGATTATATTATGAAGGATGGGGTTTTAGTTTGATATTTTACCATGCTAAAATGGGAGGTCTGCCCAACCCTGTACTGGATTCTTGTTTCCTTTAAAAGGTTATTTAGTACAGCACTCACTGCATTGTGTACTAGTGCTAAAACTAACACTGTATCTTATGAATTTCTTCAGCTTTAAAAAAATTAACCTAATGATTATTACATTTGTTTAGCTGTACCCACTGTCCTTGTCAGATCCAGTTGGCAATTTGTACAATTTCTTTTTCTGTAATTGTTATTAAACTTGTACAGCTAAAACAACAAACAAAACCTATGGACAAAGGCCTCAGAGGTACCAGTTCTGCTTCAGCAATCAATATGACAGCTTGCTCATCTATTGACTGTGTTGCTAAAGAAACTGTAAAACCTCTGTTGTGGATTGTCCATAAAATGGCATTCCGACATGTGCCTTATTTGCTGGATAATATACAGCTTTCCTCTAGTATTCTAGCATTTTAATGCTGTATTAAAGTACTGAAAAAAAAAAAAAAACAGCAAGAGAGTGGTATGGTTTTATTGAATGTTCCTTCCTTTGAAGTTTTACTACCAGCTGTGTTGGGTTCCTGGTATGGACTGCCCACCTGCAGCCTGGTGTTTGCAGTGCAAACCTGGCCCAGCATAACCATGATCCAGATCAGGTGAAGAAGTTTCTCCACTGCAGCCAGGCTCCTAAGCTGCAGTGAGCCTGGTTGCATCCTAAGTGGGAGAGCTTTACCCAATATCTCCTTTGCTGCTGGAACAACTTGGGTTAGTGGTGCCAGCTCTTAGTTTTTTTATCAGCCTGGTACTGTCTAGCATTCTTCTGGAGGAAAAACCTCCTATAATGAGACAAAGTACACTTCTATCCTTATAGCTGGATGGGAAGGCTTAGGTGCCAGAACATTGATAGAATGAAAAATAACATCAGTTTTAAGTCATTAAGCTTTATCATTTAAAGTTTAGGGGATTGGATCTAATTCATTCTTTGCAAACAGTAGAAGTTGGTAAGAACTAGAGCTACTAAATGCTTATTACCAATGCTCTCTTCACATCCCCAAGCAAAGATCAATAGCAAGCAAGTTTTCTATTGAGACTACCAATACTGTTGTGATTGAAAATTAAGGATGTCATGAAACTTTGGACTTTAGGTATCCTACCTCTAACATGAGAGATCTCCATTTAAAACAAGCAAAAAAAAACCAACACAGTTGTTCATTGCCTGATCACCCCTGCAAGCATGGTGCATATTTTGCACTTGGAGTACTTTACTATAGCAACACAGGTTATGTCACATAGCAAGCCTGATTTCTGGGAGATTTCTGGCGATTCACATGTGTGGATGGGTACGCAGGATGGGGGCTAGTGGAGGGGTGTGTGTGACCAAGGAATCTGAAGTCTTGAAAAAAGTAACTATTTCACCAAGTGATGAAAGACATGCTTCCAGCTGAGCCCCATGGAATGGAAAAGCACACATTCAGAACTAGTTGGTAGATTACCATTTGAGGTAGATTACTGCTTTTCAATATAACACTGTTCCTATAGCAAACATAAGCCACAAAGCCAAGCTCAGAACTGAGATGCATCTTTCCACTAGAACAAGTGGGGGGATTCTAAACATCAACACCTCAGATACAACACTCCACCAAGAAAAGAAAAAACACTGAGTAGACCAACTGCAAAGTCCTAGCTCCCTATTACCATATTTCTGTGACTCCTCAAAGAAATAACTTTTTCATGCTTAAAACAGAAGTAAAATAACACAAAAAATATAGCATCAACAAAAAATATCAAACTACCTTTTCCTTACTTTTCATTGCCAAATGCTTCGCCTCCTGCTCTATGTGAATGAGGTCAAGAGGCAATGCAACACCCTGCTTGTAACAGAGCAGCCAAATAATGGTGACTTTAAAAAACAATAATGGGGATTTAACATAACATTGATATTTTGAAATAAAAAGCTGTTTCATTATTCTTCTTGGAAAAGCAATTTAAACAGTACACTGAAGTTACTATTTTTAGTTAGTCACATCACACAAAAAGCCCCATCTAAGATCCTCCCAGGATATTAGCAGGCATATAGACCAGCCTTTAAAACCCAACTAGGGAGGACAAACAGTCCACATGTTATACTTGTGTGGTGTTGCTCTGGGCCCCCATGTATGGATTATTCGCTGTCATGTAACACAAGTCAAATAAGTTAAAAAAGCTCCTCCTTTCTCCATATCCCTCTGAAGAAGCATGTGCACAAGAGGCATTAGGAGGAGAGGAAGCTGAAACACCAAGGACTCAGTCAGCTTTCTCCACTAAGAAATCAAGAGCTAAAGAAACCTCCTAACTGGAAGAACATATAAAATCCTTACTTCTGAGAAGCACACAATACACAGCTTGCAGTCCTGAAAGAATACAACATTCAGCTTTGCTTTTCTCTAGTATTCACCTCCTGAACTTAGAGAAACAGGTCATTTTCAAGCTCCTGTCTCACTAACACCAGCTATTGGGCCCACACCTACTCACCAAGCACTTTGATTTTACTGAAAGAAATGCAATTTTCTTCCTTACCATCTGTATCTCAAGAGTACTTCAGGCAACAAAAAAAAAAAATCCCAGAAATCTGGCCATTATACAGCCTACCAAAGCTGCAAAACCTCATTCAAACAACATAGATAAATACCTTTCACATCCTTTTACAAGCTTCAGGAGACATTTTTAGCAACTGAACATGCTGAGAAACACCCACCTCAGACAGCATTCATTGGGTCTTTTTCCGAAGGGCCAAAACTGAAGTTGAGGCAGTCACATCCATGAGGCACTACAGCATCCCTGATTTGCAGCCCAGGTGAACAGAGATGGCCAGCACTGCTCTGCAAGAGAGAACACCATCAGCCATCCTTGCCTAAGAGCACTGCCCAGGCAGTGCTCTGTGGCACATGAGACCACAGAGGCAACTGCAACCCAGGGCATTCTTTGGGGGTTCTGTTTCTATGCCGTGAACTTAGCTAAATAAAAATGCAATAATCATTGACTATTTCTTTTTAATAAAGGGTAAAAATGGAGCTCACATGCACAGCTAACACAACCAAAACCCATGCCTACGGGGAAAGCAAGCCATAGCCAAAGTCTCTAAGGATGTTTTAAGTAGAGCAGGCTGCAAGCCAAGCATTTTTTGTTTGTTTTGTACTTTTGCCTCCTTTTCACCAGCTGAGAACAGGAACTAGAATGCCAGAACACCATAAGAAAGCTTTCTCTTACACAATTACTGAACACATCTAAGCAGCAGGTATGAGAATCTTAATCCCAGCCAGCTTTTCAGAAGGTTTCCATATGGTTTTGCAGCTTAACAATAAAGTACAACTCAGTGGACTTCCAAGGAGTCAGACACACTTATGCTTCATTTGTCTTCAGCCAGTAGAACTTAGAGCAGTAATAATGCAGAAAAACACTGCAGAAGTAATAGGAAGTAAGACCTCGAACTTCACTGTTTGCAAATAAAACAGTGATAAACAGACAAATACCACAAGTATAGGGGAAAAAAATACCTTTGTTGAGTATCTTCCTAGAGAAATGCAGAGAACTGGCACCCACAGACCCTGGAAAGGGGCTCCTTTCCCTCTGCTTCTCTTACATTGGCTGCCAGCCATGGTTGCTGAGGGCTTCAGCTGTGCTGGCCAGATGGGAAGGGGGGATGGGGGGGGCCACCAGCTCTTCCCCAGGTGCAGGCGCTTCCTGCCTGGCTGTGCCTGCTGCAGTGTCAACCAAACAGCCCTCCACAGGGAAAAAGGGCAAAGACATCAGTGCCATAAGAGGAATCCTCACCAGCAGCCAGGAGGCAAAGCATAGTTCAGTTCATGTCTAGAAGAGACTAAAAACTCTGATGTTTACAGTAGTTGAAAACTCAACACAATTAAGTCTTAGGCTTAGGAATTTCATCAATGAAATGCACAGAAGTAAGTTTTACTGGACAGAAACATGAATAAGGCACATTGTAATGAACCAACTCAAATTGCTTTGCAGCATTCCCCACTGAAGTTTCAGAATGTCATGAGCAATTTTTGAATACACAGTGGTTGCACATGTCAATACCTTGCCCAGCTATTTGCTCTAAAGTGTGGTTACTTCTTTGGCCATTTACCCATGTGGGTTACCCCATGTGTTTGCATTGCTTTAATTAAACTGATGTAAAAGTGATGCAGCTAAATAAAGACAACCAGTATCCACTCGCACCAACATCTTTCAGGATTTGAAGAAACCAAACCAACTTTATAAAGCTAGTCTTCTGTAGGGAGGTGAAGAGCAATTCACTGATTCAGAGCAGCAAAAGCAAATCCAAACATGAGCAGTGGCTGACCAAGTCCCTGACACTCAGTGAAAAACACCCCATATAGTCCGTATTCAATAATAGATTTTAAATTAGCTAGTCACAGCCAGGAATGAGTGCATGATGTTGTTTTGGACAATTTAACTCAACGCGGTGTTTTGTCTTTCTTAAAGAGAGACAAATAGAGGATTTGGAAGTAGGGACAGGAAACCAGAGAGAAAATGTTATTATATGATCCTTATCACTCTAAAAGGATAAAACAGAAGTAAAAAAAAGTCAGGAACGATGAAAGGGAAGAAATCACTTCCCTGTGAAAAGAGACTTTGTGCACTGGGCCTCCTCCTGCTGGAAAAGAGATCACTGAGGGTGGATATGATAGTGGCCTATAACATAACAAATTACAGGAATAAGGGAGGAAATATTCACTGCTTCCACAGTGCTTTCCTTCTAGAAGCAGGGAATTTTGGATTAAATTATCTGAGGTAACATAGTAAAAACAAAAATTTCACACAGCAGACTGAAATTCATAGTCATGGGATATTCTATCTGTCAAAAGAATAAATGGGATGAAAACCAATTACAGAACCACATAAAAAAAGAAATGCTGTAAGGGTTATTAACCATGAAGCTGCAACCCTGGCTCAGGAAGCCCCAAAGCACAGAAGCAGCCAGCAGCAAGAGACGATGCCAGCAGAAGGCTGATTGCCTATGTTTGATATGTTTTCCCTCAGTAAGCTGTTGTAGGAAAGCAGATACCAGAGTAGGTATTGAATGTTGGGCTGGTCTGAGAGGACTCTCTTTTGTGTGACAGTAGGAGCTGCAATATATGAATATAAACATAGGTTTAGCCCTGTACGTAAAGAAACACTTGCATTGTACCCATCAGGAACCTAATGGCTGTTGGGGCAGGCTTGGACAGCCACCCCCATGGAAATACCCATTAGTTGCCTCCATTCATGCTTTTGAAGAAAACCTTGCAACTGACCTATATTCATTCTCAGTTGAGCTAATTGGCAAGAAACTAACTGAAACACTACCATAATTCACAGTCTACAACTGAATACTGCATTACTGTAGCTAGTTTAGTATTTTATTATTTTTTTTAATTCATTGCAGATACTTTACTTTGAAAGCTGGTCCCAATTAGCTGGGTTTAAAGTTATTTTAAATGCATCCATGCACTGCATTCCTGATCGCTGGGGCACACCACCGGCTCTTGCTCTCCAACAGACAGGACAGGGTTTAGCCCTCCCTTTGCCTCACCGTATGGTTCTGGGGTCACAAAGGAATTTACTGAGTGAAATCAAATTTCTAAGAGATGTTTAAGCACCTCCTAGCATCCTACAGGTCCAGTAAATGGAGCTCATAAGGATGAGATCGTAGTCTCTGGCTAAGCCATGTGCCATGCATGCCATAGTAGGTGGCCAAGCTGTGCTGGGCTTCCATGGTAGGTTTCAGCCATGCTCTGGCCTTCTGCCCAGCATTGAGCCACAACAAAGGGCATCTTGAATTAATGTGGAGGTTAGTTAGCCTGTACACATGTTTCTCCATCTTCAATGATGTCTTAAACTCCAGGGGCACAGCTTCATGCCCAGACAGCCACTCATGCTGTTTAGAGTCCTGAGGCGTTCTTGTATGAGTAAAAACATGCAGGAACTGTGAGGAAAGCATGAGACCATCAGAGCTGAATTGAGAAACACATTACGATTTATCTTTTCTGCCATAAATATCTCTGCCCATCTCCCTACAAGGGGAGGAAATGTCAGTTCGAGGCAGACCGAAATATTCAGACCAAAGGAGTTACATCTGGAGGCTTTTGTGAAATTAATGTAGCCAAGAGAAAAAAGTGAACTTTTTCTCCCCCTATTTCCTTCCTACCTTGAGCCCTCTGCACCTCCTTGAAACAATTTAGCACAATGGAAGGAGAAATGGAAGGCTCAAATAAGGCTTTACAGGCCCAGGAAAGGTGAAGTTCAGTCTAAGGTATGTGTGATTTGCTCCCTCAAGGACTGAACGTGTGAAATACAGCTTAGATTTTGTTTTGTTTTGTTTTTTAAATGAGAATTTAATGCACTTCATAAACCTGATCTTCTCTTCAACACTTTACCAGCAAACCTGGCAGATTTCAAACAGCTTTCTAAATATGAAAAGTAAGGGAAATTTGTCACCTGAGTTCTTTTGGTAAAGGTAGACAATA
This sequence comes from Psittacus erithacus, assembly GCA_009867235.2. NCBI lineage: Eukaryota > Metazoa > Chordata > Aves > Psittaciformes > Psittacidae > Psittacus > Psittacus erithacus. Next base: position 154,691 of record WYDI02142218.1, on the reverse strand, counting down.
CAGCTGGTAGCATTTAACTTTAAAAGTAATGGGCATATAAACCTCATTTTCTTTACTGGTAGGTATTCTTGTTTTCTTAAGAGTTAGAAACTGCTTTTCTTTTAACCCAGGTACTGCCTGGGCTCTGGCACATCACCAACCCCTTTCAGGGATACCTAAGAAAAAAAAATAAAAGAGAGAGAGAGATAAAGAAATCTGCTGTTAATTCCCCCCAAATCTGCACCCTGCTCCTGGGGTCAAAAAAACAAACAAACAAGCAAAATAAAACCCAATAAACAATCTTCTAAAAACCCCAGCTGGTTAAAGTATTCCCAGTGACTGAAATGAGACACGTGTGTTTAGATTATAGAGTTGATCAACCTCAGCAGAGGCTCCTTCACCTACAGATTTAGTTTGTAAGGGATTGCGCATAAAATGACTAGAACTGTAACCTTCAAGTCCCTAGATGCCTTCTACCTCCTTGGTTTCTCTTGCCTCTCTCAACTTCCCCCTGTTGCCTGTATTTCACAGTTGCTGGTCTTTTGTGGCCTCTTTATTTCAAGCCTGAAGTTGTATTACATAGTAAGCACCACTCCTGTTTTTACAAAGGCAATATTTTGTATTACAATAACATTCTGTCCCCTCCCCAAGTCCCTAATAGCATTCTCACACATCCCAGCCAACCCCAGCACGCATGGTGCCTGCAGCATAGGCAAACGCCCTGGCGCTCTCCATTCGCAATGGTACTTTTAAGAAAATTATTTGTTCTACGGTGTTCAGTAATTTATTTTAATTTTACTTTTCAAATGAAAAGCATTTATTTAGGAAGTACTGAAAGGGCCTTAAGTTTGTTAGAAGGAAATGGAAAAATAGTTAGGGCAACTCAGGCTTCAACCAGCGCTGAACCCTGGCCACAACTAGATCAGAAGGAAGCAGGTGCGTGACCACAGCTATTTCATTGCCCGTGTGGGAAGCAAAAAAAGGCCTCTGTAATCAAGTTGTGCCTGTGGTTTCTGCTCTTTCTCACACAGTCCCAGACTCAGCAGAGAACCAAAAATGCCACGTAGGAGGCACACAGCACTGCTTTGCGAGGGGCAGGAGCTGAATTCTTGGTTGCCCTCCTAGTCCTCAGGGGTGGCCACCTGCAATTGTGTTACAGCCAAATAATCCTGTCCTTTCCTTCTTTCCTGAGGTCTCTCTGTCACTCCCCAGATAGCTCAATAGCTCTAGGAGGCCTTCCCATCAGGGATGAATCTAATTCTACTCAATGAACAACCTGTTTGAAGCCCTCTTAATTTGCGTGGCCTGGTGGGGCCACTGAATAGCTCTTCAGGGCAGAAAGCACCTTTCTTAGGGGAGCACTTCTCTCCCCTGAACATAAGGGGAGACAAGTGACACAGGGCAATGGTTTTGTGGTGCAGCAAGAAAATGTCCCAAACACAGTAAGCCGGGTGTGAAAATGATCCTTTTAGCACATTTGGTTGCCCAGTGAGATTGAGTCCAAGACGGAATTAGCAGACGGGTCTGCAAGATCAGTGCTGGCAAATGTGGAAACTTTTGCAGCCTCTGGCTCTGGCCCCAGATCATCCCCACTTTCCATGAATGCCTAATTGAGACTGCTGGCTTTTTCCACAGAGGTGGGAGCCAGTTTCCAGGCAGGGCATATGGGTGTATTCTGTAAGTCTTCACCTTGTAAAGTTTTAGCACCCAAAAAAGTCTCCCATCTCTAGTATGATTCAGTTGGTTGGCAAGTGAGTGGCTGACAGGCAGGGGTGATGGTTGTTGCTGTTGGCAGGAGAAACCAGAGGGTAGGAGTGGGGACAGAGTGACATCCCTTTTAAAGAAATGATGCCGACAGCAATCATCTCATTTTGTATGGGACACGAAACCCTCTCAGAGTGTTACACTACAGACTCTGAAAGGCAGAAAACTCATGCACAGCCATGGCACAGGTGGCTGCATGAGGCAACAGCATGAGGATGAGGGTGTAGCCACTGAGGCTGCTCATCCTTTGATGGCACATGTAGCACTTCTGGTGCGACCTGTGACCAGGCCTCCGACAGCTGCCCTGTCCCCTGTGTGCTGGAGACCACCTGCAGCAGCCATGAGACTTACCTAGCATTCACACCTCTACCTGCAGCACCTCAGCCTGTGGACCATAGCAGCAGCCACCACTGTGGCCACCACTGCTCCCACTGCTTTGGCTGCAGGGCTATGCTTCGAGTTCAGAGAGGCAGGTCCCAAAAGAAGAGGCATGTCTACATACTGCTGTGCATGACACTAGCTTCCACACCAGAACTAGCCTGAGCTGCTGTTTCCATATTGCAGAGTCACACAAAGGCACAGCTCAGCATCAAGAGCAGGACAAGGCTGCCCATACCATGAGCTTTGCCCCCCACTGATTTCCTGTAGGTGCCTTAACTTACACCCAACCTAGATAAGGAACAACCAGATAACACCCAGCTAGGAAGTGGTCTGGGCTCTCCAACATGCCGTGTTCACACTATTCCTTTCTCAGTGGGCCAGACCCTGCACCTGCCAAACATAACGTGGATGATGGAGCGGCCTGGCCTATCACCGATGTTGAGGTTTTGCATTAATCACATAGAAATCGTATTGGACAATTAAGCATACAGATGAAAAGCCAACTGGCTGCGCATATTGTGTGGGGCACGACCTAAAAGCAATCCCAGTGATTGAGATGATGTAGTGTGAAAGCTGGATTAAACAGGTCAAGTAAATTTGAAGCAGCTAAAATAAATCGAACTCCCTTCCAAAACATATATTGCGCTTGCCACACAATACTGTTGTACTTTGGTAGCATGTCCCAAACATGCCAAAACTGTGACACACTTGTTCCAGGGTCACAGTGCCAGAGGTAGAGCATGAGGATGGTTGCAAAGTAGTTCTGAGAAAGGCACAATCACTCCTGAATGTGCTGCCTGATAAGGCTTTGTGTGTCTTCCCTACAGCCAACCTGTCCAAATACCCAAGCCCTAGGAAGGGATCCAGGCTCACACTGAGCAGTCAAATGTGAATGAATGTCCTGGGCTTTTGCTCCCCTCTACAAACATTTTCCAGCTGGTGGTAAGCTATTATGAAAGTCCCCAGCAGCTTGGCTAGGAGCTGGAGAGATTTTACAACATCTGGGAACAATTCCTGAATCACTTCCTGCATACACCTGTATTGAACTCCATTTGCAGCCAGTTTGCTGTGAAAAAGTCTGTGCTGCCCATCCAGGGCCGGGACTGGGAGGGCATCACCACTGACCAGGATGGCCAATTCCCACCACGGAGTGGTTTGTGAGTTCTGCAGGGGTGGCTAATGGTGTGAAACACTCACCATTCCTCTGTGCTAACCTCACTCTGGGCCATCACCAGTACACACAGAATGTGAAACGCTTTATTGGTGTGATACAGCCATGCAGGAAAAGAAAACAGCCCTCAGCCACCCACTGACAGATTACCTAGGCTGGGCATTAATCATAGTGGTTGCACAGGGAGTCCAAGTGAGTTGCAAAAGGGTTTGGATGAACTGCAGCTCTTTCCCATCGCAGAGTCCTCTGTGGCTGCCCCTACCCAGGTCAGTGTTGCTTGGTCTTCCTCAGTGCTTTTATTTTATTTTCTTACCATTTAACTGCCATATGCTTTGTATTATCTTTGGTTTTACTTTGTCTTGGTCATTCCAATCTTTCGCTACACTAGATAATCAAGAGTTGTCAGCAGTAAGCCAATAGATAGTAAGACACAGCACTCAAAAGATAGGAAATGTTAAGGGTCAACACATCAAATTCTTCCTTGTATGGAGCCCTGCAACATGTAAAGGTTTATCCATCTTGAACTCGTCACTGGAAAAGCATTTTTAGCTTGTATGTGTGGTTTTAGTGCTGTTCTTTTGAATGGCTGTATTTCAGTACCGCAACTGCCAAAGCCCTGTCTCATTTGCAGGGGCTGCAATGCAGAGTGCACGTGGCATGAAGTTCCCAGGGCAAGAGAAGGCAGTAAGGGCATGAGGCCCCAGAGACAGCTGGACAACATGCTCCTCCTCTGTTTAAACTTCTCCATGGAATTTGCACATGTACCAAAGTTCGTAAGTTTGCAGTTAATGTTCTATGTATGAAGCATATAAATCCATGGGGAGCTTTGTGAAGGAAGAATAAACTACCAAAGAACTCAGAGAAGGCAAAAGAGTTGACTAGAAACTTTGTGACTCCCAACTAACCACATGTGAGCTAAAAGGAGGCATTTGCAATCTCCACACGGACCAGTTGTTTGGGTGCAAAACTCCTGAGTACCCAAGCTGCCAGCTCAGAGACACAGGTGAGGGAAAAGGGAAGGTCAAAAGATGGAGAAGTTCTGAACCCCAAACTAGTGTCACTGTTGCTGGAGTTGAGAAATACCCTCTGTAGAAAGGGAAGAGAGGGTGTGAGCCTTTGACCGCAGATCCCTGAGGCTCCAAGCTGGAGAAACTGTACTCAGGTAAGAGGGAAAAAGAAATTTACTGTTGATATTCAAAATCTGGGGTTCTGTGCTTTATTTTCCATATCTCTCTTTTTATATATATCTGTTTTCTACAAATCTTGACCTGAAGGCATACTAAATAACCATTTGCTTTGGTTCAGTGCCAGTCCCATTTACCTGGCAGCATAGTATAGAGAAAAGCAAGATCTGCAGGCAGTCTGGTGACCACAGGGGTACTTGGGCAGAGATTGAGAACATGCCCTGACCATCTGCAGAAGATCAGAGCAGGGGTTTTGCTAGCCTTTGGAGGAGTGCTCTTTGGCTGACACAGGCATCCCAGCCATAACTGTGAGTGGTGATGGTAAAAAGCAACAGAAGACCCCAAACCCTTGCAGAGTTTGTCATACCTCTATTAATGATTTATTAAGCAAGTGTGGGGCTGACTGTAGCATAACAACCCACTGCCCTTCAGAAGTTACACACATATTCAAAATGGTTCCTTAAAAATAAATGAGATGGTCAGCTTAGTGCAGCTAAAGCCTCCACGCATGAAGCCTAGTTGGTCACCAACTGTGGATGAAGGGCAGGTAAAGCCCCTATTTCTGAGCCCTGAAAACCAGTCTTACACTGGAAAGGAGGCTGGGCAGGTTTCATTGATGAGCCCAGCCAGGCCAACTGCTCCTTGGGAACACCATCATGCACCCATAAGGAGATGGAAAGGACACACTGAAATGCTGATGGCTTTCAAGAAACAATACTGCTGCCTTGGAGACCAGCTCAGGAAGTCACCTTCTGGCTGAGGCACAACCTGCTGGCATGCACTTAGAATGATTCCCACAAGTCCCAAGCCCGATGGACAGTAGGGCTGTGCCAGCAGCTTGTTCTGGTGCAGGGGGAGTTCTGCAGCACTCCTCTACCAGCTACATTTCCAGCCTTTCCATTGCCCTGTGGGTGCCACGGGACACCACACACCACCGACTGCCTCCTTTATTCACCACAGTGTGAATTACAATGCAGCACCAACAGTGAGCCCTGTTACATGTGCATGTGCTCACCAGGGCCTGTTTTATTTATGTCCAGAAGGATCTTTTACAAAGTCAGCATCTGAACAATGTCAGTGCCGCATGATTATTTTCTCAAGGCTGCGGCAGTGTGTTTCTGCGCTGTCATGTTTCTCCAGAAGACTTTTGCCAGACACCTATGCATGGCTGTGGTGTTACTGAGACAGCTAAATGGGGACCTGATGGAGACATCCCCTTAAAAACATTTGTGTTCTTAGTTTGCCAGAAATACAGTGATTTTCAAGCTCAACCAGAGTTTTAAAGACAAATCTGAACTTTTCTAAACATGTTAGAGCTTTTCTCTTTCGGAAAAACAAATAGGGGCTGGTGGATGAGTAATGCAATTACACCGACAGGCTAACAGGCTTACACCAGGATAACATCTATCATTTTGGTACATCCAACACGATCTGAGAAGTAATGTTGCGGCACAAGATCAGGCCAAGACTGAGCATGCCAGCTCTTTTATTCCACCAGTGGTCTGTTGGCCAAAGAAAGAGGTCCAATGGGGAACTCAGGGGATGTGTTCAAGCTCTCCTGCACTGTAGAAAGGAGGAGAAGGAAATCTGTGTGCTGCAGAGCACAGGGAATTACCTTTGATGGCTGCCTTGCATCTGATCACCTTCCTGGTGGTCAAGGCAGCAACTAGGGTGGCTGGAAGCACAGTATCCCTGATAGTGGGCAAGGGCTTCCCAAGCACCCCAGGGGGCTGCCAGGGTCCCTGCAGCCCAGGTCCCCACACAGGAAGGGGTCAGGTTCCCAAGGTGATCCCTCTTTGCTGACACTGAGTTAAGGCTGGAAAGGGGGACTTTGCTCCAAGCATTTGGATGAGCAAAAGTAACCCCCCATCCTGCTTCTGCTTCTCACCCCTTTTAATAGATGATTTCCACTCTTGACGGGCCTTACGATATAAATAAGGTACCACTGCTTTGTGGTTGAGCATCTACAGCACTGACAAAGACCAGATTGCCACCACAGTTATTTCCTCTTGTGAGTAAAAGGGGAAACTGTGTTATGTCACATACCTCTGGGCAAAAATAGCTGACAAATACCAACTTCTTCATGGGCACCTGGGCCCCACTTTGAGATGTTCAACTACTAATTTCAAATGCTACCTTGTGATATGAAACACTTATAGTTGGAGCAATCAGAGAGTTTTGGGAAGACTTGCCTTCATAAATAACCCCCTGGCCTAGACGTTGACATTGGTTTTTTATAGCTGCCACCCAGCTCCCAGAGCTCAAGGACAAGAACGAACTGCAGCCCCTACTCACTGGCCAGCTACTTGTGCAACACAAACACTCACAAATTAACATCACTGGACATTTCCAGGAGCAATGGAAACTAATAATTCTTTTGGACAGGATGGATTTCCTGCTGAATTTAATAACAACAGTTGGAGACAACCGTCTGGATACTTGCTGCTTTGAGATAACCAGCCAGCGAAATAACTGTGGTGATTTTCCTTGCAGAAAATTCGTATGAGACAGCCAGACATATACTCTTATTTCTAGTCATTATTGAGTATATTTATAGAACTCCCATCAGAAAAATGCTTAAGATGAAGGGATAAAACTCAAGACAGTCCACTATCAGCAAGCTTGCTTTTTATGAGGTTTTTAAAAGGTACACCAAATTTCAGGGCTCTGGATTGAGGCTTTCATAAGATCTGTGTTTGGCACTCAGTTCCCTTTGATTTCAGGCAAATCTGGGAGTCTGACTCCCTGCAGGACCTTCAAAACCCCCACTTTTTGTCTGCAGTGACATATTAAAAGCAGAGAGAGAGAGAGAAACTCCTCCAAGAACAGACTGAGAACAAGAGTAGAAAGAAATGATAAGAAGTGCTGGGAAGCCAAGATTCACATCAGAGAAGAGGGGTTTAAAAGCAGTCGAAGTTCAAAAGGGAGCATTAAAGCATCTATTCTGACAGCCCATATGCTACAAGTCATTAAATCTCAGCCAGTTACTCTTCTGTTTAGCCTAATAATTCTTCTGGTACATCTTTGAAAAGAAGCATTTTGTCTTAATAGGAAGACCTGCATCAGTTGGTGGCTTGGTCCAAAGCTAGTCATCCTCCCTGGTCAGATACTGATCCTCACTTCCTATATTAATTTGTACACCTCAAGATTCCAGGTGTTGTGTCCCATTGTGCTTTCAGATGGTATATTAAGTACCTGGTATTTTTTCCCACTTACACAGTGTAATTAAGTTACTCCTAGCATTTTCCCCTCTCCTCTCACCCTCCCTTCCCCACCCCCCCCGCCCCACCCAACTTCCTTTAGCTAAAAAGTCTCTTTTTCAAAGAGATTTTCTTCTATTACAAATAATTTCTGTGGCTCTTTTCTGCAACTTGCTTAGGTTTTCAATGTCTTTTGAAAAGGGTCCCTGAACCACACAGAGCATGTCTTTGTCTCTCCTTTTTAAAGATGGCACTTCCCCCTCTTTCTGCCACAGCACCATAATGGAAGCTCTTGCTGGGTTTCGCACCTAGTGCAGCCCTTAATTCCTGCAAACAGGCAGTTTTTAGGATGCAATACTCACTTCTATCTACACAGGCTGCCTCCATGTTCTCAGAAGTACAGCTTTGTATTTTGCTATATAAAACCCACTTTTGTAGATATGAACCAATCAAGTCACTCTCATTACTATGCCTAACATTTCCCTGATATCATTATTACCTGTTTATCGTCATTCTGTCCATAAGTTTTACCAGCAGTGATTTTATATTGATATTGATAAAAAGAATTGATTGGGAATCTGTTTAGAAGCTCCAGTCCTTGTAAAATGCCACTGACTAAACACACACTCACATTTGGTGCCTCCTTCAGGAGAGCTATAAGGTACCAAATTCCACTTCACCTCTCAGGTGCTTTGTTAATGTCATAGTTATTTTTTTTTATTAAATAAGAAAGCCATGATGTCCTAAGTCACGTGTGGTACAGAAGGTGAAGCACATTATGCCATACCCTCAGTTTTATCAGACACATATATAATCTCTTCCAAGACCGAAACCTGGAATCCCCAGGTTTTAGGTGCTGCAAGTATGGGCAGGGGAGCTCAGGGAAGAGTTCAGGAGCCAAGCTGGGCTGCACAGCCTGAGCTGTCACATCTGCCACTTCTGACATGAAGACCTCATTTGCTGTCTTCTGTGCATAGCAGGACTACCTAGATGTGACAGCCCTGATGCAGAGGTTTCATATCCCACAGGCACATCAAAGGCCCCTCTCACAAAGCACTGTCATTCACTTTGCTTACGCTGCCCAGACAGCCCAAAGGAGGCTATTGCCAGAGGCACTGACATTTCAGGCAAGCAAATCATGGGCTAAGATTGAGTTTTGCCAATTGTACGATACTTCTGCCATTAATGAGCATTTCTAATTCATCTCAGTTGTTATTTGCATGGGCGTATCATGCACTGGGGAAAAAAAACCCTGTTTTTGGGACACTGTCACAAGCTCCTGACCCTTCTGCTGCTTGTTCCATCTGCAAAGGGACAGGCAGCCGCCTCCAGAAGCACACTCCCTATATAGTTCCTGGTCCAACTGCAGACTCTGTGCTCCTTTAGGATTGTAGGATAGTAAAGCTGAGCTGTTACTGCTGTCCTGTATCTCCTGGCAGTGGTACCAGAGTTGCATGTCCCAGCAGTCTCTGGGCAGGGATGCATCAGTCTGTGTATACCTCAGCATTGCCTAGTCCTTGTGGGGCCCAGGGTGGAGGTCATCTCCCTGGGACACAGATATATTTTGGGTGGATGTGAGGGGCAGACAAGCCCATCTAGTTCTGGATATGTAACAAGTATGAGTTCATTAGGAGAAACTGCAGTTACAGCCCAGCCTTCCTACTCCACCAAGCCAGAGTCCAGCAGCACGATGTGCTGTAAAACAAATGAACTGGCATCTCCCAGAAAGGCTTCTAAAAACTAATGGTGTTTGAGGAAAAGCATAGCTTGAAGGCATTAAACTTGGTTCCAACCTGACCATGATCCAGAAAGAAAATTAATTCCATTTTAAATACTAGATTTTGTTGTTGTTGTTGTTACTGAAGCAGGCTCTAAGCTGGATAATCATCTCTTTTACTGGGCCTTCACCCACTGGCTTCAGAACAGTTGCTTTTTACAGCTTTCTGATTTTCTCTGACAAGGGCTACTTCCCCCTTGAGCATTCCTATGCTGAACAGCTGGAGCAGATTGGAGGGGGGGAGGGATAAAGAATAAAATCTCTAGCACAAGTTGGCAGGGAACCCCAATAATGGGCCAGCGCATTTCAAGCACTTCTGCCAGGCCATTTAGAGACATCTTTGCCAAATTACAAACACTTCAGGAAATCTCTGGGTCTGTGAACACTCTTTGGTCCATCTTTGGTACAAAAGGATCTCACTAAATGAGGTCGAGAGAAAATATTGTTACCGCAAATCAAGGCTTATAGGCGTCATTTTAATTACTGAAAACCCTTCCCTTCCCTTTACAAAACCCATGCAGTAATTCATCCTATCTAGCTGCTTTTAGCTGAATCCTCATTTATCTCTAGGTCCTCATTTATCACCCAAGATTCCTATCTCTCCCCAAACTACTCCTGCATCAGTAGCCTGCCTAGCGATGAAGCCAGCAGGAAGCTTATCTACAGGAATGGCTCCAGCCCCTGCTCACCCTGGGGCTGCATTCACCCAGCCTGGTGTGTCACCATGGGGAAGAACTGACAACAGATGAACAGTGGGGAAACACGTTACCTCTTTTTCAACAAAATCCCACAAGACTGGAGAAAGGCAAATGTCACCCCCATCTACAAGAAGGGCCCAAAGGAGGATTCAGGAAATTATAGGCCCATCAGTCCTACTTCAGTCCCTGGAAGGTTATGGAGCCAATCCTCCTGGGTGCTGTCACAAGTCAAATGAAGCACATGACTGGGAAAAGCCAGCACATATTCACCAGGGGAAAAACATGCTTGGCAAATCTGAAGTCTTCTACAACAGAGTAACCTGCTTGATTGATGTAGGGCAAGCAGTGGACACCGTATACCTGGATTTTTTCAGGGCTCTTGATTATGTTTTCTCACAGCCACAGCCTTGAGAAGCTGATGTGTTAGAGCCCAGAAAAGAGGTCTGTGCGGTGGGTGGGGAACTGGCTGACAGGCTGCCCTCAGGGGGTGCTGGTAAATAGGTCCTTTTCAAGCTGGTGACCTGATACTAGTAGTGTCCCCCAGGGCCACTATCCTGGGCCAACTCTGTTTAATATCTTCATAAGTGATCTGGAAGATGGGATCAAGTGTACCCTGACCAAGTTTGCTGATGACACTGAATTGAGCGGGGAAGGGAGCATTTTTGAAGGGAGAGCCACCCTGCAGGATGGCCCAGATAGGTGGGAAGAGTACGGTAACAAGAACCTTATGAATTTCAACAAAGTGTAAGATCTTGCACCTGGGAAAACACAAACCAAGAATGCAGCACAGGCTGGGATCTACCCAGCTGGGGAGCAGCTCTGTGAAAAGAGACCTGGGGGTCCTGGTGGACAACAAGCTCAGTGTGAGTGAACAGTGTGCAGCTGCAGCAGAGAAAGCCAACAGGATGCTGGCTTACACCAACAAGGGCATCACCAGCAGAGCTAGATAAAGAAGTCATTGTCCCACTCAGCGTTTGTCAGGCCACACCTGGAATACTGTGTTCAGGCTTGGTCCCCGCTCTACCAAAAAGATGTGGATAGGCTGGAGAGGGTCCAAAGAAGGACCACAAAGATGATCAAAGGACTGGGAAGCCTGCCATGTGAGGAAAGGCTAATAGGCGCAAGTTATTCCTGGGGAGATTCCAAAGGGAAACAAGAGGAAAAATTTTCACAATGAGAACAGCCACTGGAATAATCTCCCCAGGGAAGTGGCAGATTCCCTAACATTGAATACTTTTAAGATTCAGCTGGACAGGGTGCTGAGCCATCTTGTCTAGATTGGTTTTTTTACCAAGCAAGGTTAAACCAGATGATCCTCAAGTTCCCTTCCAACCTGGCATTCTGTTATCCTATGAACTCTCCCTGGGGGACTTGTAAACAGAAAAAGCTTCCATCCTTATGTGTTCTCCCAGATGACCATCTCTAACCTAATGGTGAAGGTAAACTGCAGTGGGCTGGTATGAATGGTGCTCAGGTGAGTGTAAGGGCTCCCATCCAGACTCCTCTCCCAGATCTTGGTGGAGATGCCACTGAGAGCAAGATCCTAGGGACTGAAACCTGATGGTCCAAAGCTTGTCCTGATCCAGCAGCTCATAGGCAAAACTCAGAACTCACCAGTGTGGTATTGTGGTTAACAGGGAGTGAAGTGGCACAGGCCAATGATGGTTTGGCCACATTGCAGCCTGGAGGTTTGCTAACCCCTGGCAGCTACAGCGGGAACAAAAGCACAAAGAAACAGCTCCCCAGAATGCCATGTCAGCAGTTTTCTTATCAGAGGAGACTGGAAAACAGGCCTTTGAAATACACTGGGAGATTTTCCCAGTAAACATCAACTACCAGGCCTTTATTTATAACTTATGAAAGTCATCACATTTCAAATCTGTCCAAGAGGGGCTGCTTTGGGTTTCTTAAGATATGAATTTTGTTACTAAAAAACTGCTGTATTAAGCACGAATGCTGATTATTAAAAAAATCAAAGCCAACGAAAACTATCCAGAGGACAACACTCCTTAATGGAGACCATAAAATACAAGGACAAGGGAAGGACAACTTGGAACTAAGTGATAGGAAATTAATACCTTTTACTGCCAGTTAGTCTTACAAACAGGAACAATCATATCAATGGACCTAAAAAAAAGTAAAAATAATATACTTTCAAACACATCATTGATCATATATGCTTGGGAAGAGTTTCAAGCAGGATTGAGTTTTAATCCTCAGACATTGCTAACCACACTGGGCATTTCGCCTTGTTGTTACCCCATGAACCTAATAGGTTTGTATGTTCAAGTGTGAGGGGTTTTGTTCAGGTAGGGAACTAAAGGAGGAGAAGTGACAAGTTGTTTGCTGTTGTGCTGGGCTTGGTTTCATTTTAAACATTAAAGACCAGTTTTCCAAAGCTGCAGAGTCTGGATACAGCCATTCAGACATAGGCAGAGGTTTGGCCTAAACCCACTTCCAGTTTTAATAAACCAGCGGCTGCAGTAAAGGACAAGGAACTTGAAAATGTGCAGGGCTAAGATATTTTATAGTTCACCCAGCAAAACAGAAAGTTGATATCTCACTAATGCATATTAGAGGTTGTTGGAGGGTTTCCAAAAATAAAGGACCTAGCTTCTTTTTGAGGGTTTATTCATTCTACTCTATAGTCTGTGGTTTTGCTTTTTCCAGCTTTCCATTGCTTTGTGCCAGCTACAAAATACATGTAAAATACTGTCTGTCCTCTTTTATGCTGGTGGTCTGCTGGTAGCACCGGAGCCACCTCAACACTAGGACTCTAACACTGAGGTGCCCCAGCTATAAGACTATAGAAAACAGCTAAGAAATAACTGGCTATGAATTGTTTCCACAGAGGAAGGAGTCTTGTCTTAATAAACTACACTGGATTGGAATAAGGTAAATATTTCACTGATTACTGAAGATCTAATTCAGCTTGAGGATCACATCACATGGGCACAAGTCATTTTTCCTGGTGTTTTTCCCCTTTGGGACCACTACCATTTCCCAGCACATCCCACTTACGTGACTAAACAGCAGGGAATGAGCCAGAGACACCTGGGGTGGGAACAGAATCAGCCTCAGCGCCTGGATCAGCAGGGAACAAGCTCTCCAGGTGAATGATGTCAAATACAGACAAGATCAGACCTAGTTATCATCCAGACTCATATTTCTGCCAGCTTTTGAGAGAACGACTAAAGAATATATGGTGAAGCCATGACTTCAGAACACTGAAATAATAAAATAGGGGGAAATTCAGGATAACAAATTACATCAGTGGAACAGGAACAATTTGGGGTCTTGTTAAGCCCAGAACCTTAGTCAGCAATGACACACTGGGGCAATATTATTTTAACCCTTTGACTCCTTGATACAGAGTTCAGTCTGCTCTTTGAGGGGCCCTGCTCTCGAAGAACAAGAGGGAACAAAACTATGTTATCTGCAGGCTGTTAGCAGCCATGGAAAAACTGTCAGCTTCATTCCTAAGGAACTGAGGCAGCTCCTGAGCAGATGAAACTGGCACAGGTCATGCTCCAAATGCTCCAAAAGGGGAGGGGGTGGGAAAGGAAGGAACTGACCTCTTTTAGGCAGGATGATAATGATTGCAGCTGCAAAGTCCCAGGGACCCCTTAGGCCGTAAATTTAAGTTACATTTTAAAGGCTTATAAGGCTGCCCCACACTAGCTAGTTCCGCAGAAGCCCATCAGCTGGATGGGAGCCACCAGCCCAGCTCCCAGTGTGACCCCAGCCCTCCTGAGAACTACTTGTGCCCGTGGCTTTGTCCCAGCTCCAGCCACACTGGAGAGATGGAAAGGCCACCATCCACCAGGTCTGCAATGCCCCTCACTGCAGGCAAGCAGGACAGCTCGGCTCAGGCGGTGTGAAGAAACCCCGGAGCCAGCACTGGCAGGAGAAATGGGGACTGGAAATGGCAGCCCTGCAGCAGATGCAGGTAGCTGTGTGCTCTGTTTGTATCTCCTCCCCAGCTGTGAGCTCAGATATGCAGCTGATTTCACAGCTAGTGGATCAGCGCTCTCATCTCTATTTTGTGGCACCTAAAATACATTGGTTTAACTCCATTTTTTTTACTGAAATAATATACGGGATCCTCTCTTATAGAGAGATATATATTTTATTTTATTTTTTTTTACTGTATTCTAATGTACTGCACCCACACTGAGCTGTTTTAATTTCAGAGGTTTTGTTTCACTGACACACCTGGCACTCTGCTGCATGTTACTGCGGTTTTGTCTCTCTTCAATCTCACACCCTTATTCTTTCACCTGTGTTTTGAGTTTAGAAAGCAAAGGAAGTAGAAAGCGGAAGGAATATGGCATTTTTCCCCCATGATGCAAGATGCTGCTCTTGCACTTCAGGTGTGACATTGGCAGCAAAGAACATCCCCTCCCTCTGCTGCTGGCGGGTGGAGGTGCCCCCCACCACCCTGCTCCTCAGATGCCCTCTGAAATAGCAAGGGAAAGGGATGATAGAAACCTCATTAACTGGGGCAGTAATTAAATAGGAGTAAAAATATCACCAGCAGCTGGGAAATGCTGCTGTGCTGCCTGCAGGGAAAGGTAACCAGCCCCTGGCTCCAACCCCAAGCCCACTGCCTCCTCCACCTCTCTCAGTCATCAGATCTTAATGGCAGAGAGAAGCCTTAGCTACAGACTCCAAAGTCATATTTCTGAGCACGACCAAGAAGCAGGGTTGTAAAATTAGGGGCCAGCCCCAGCTTTTGGGTTTGCATGCAGCAGGACCCCACAGGAAGGGCATGTCATCCGGCCTTCAGAGTACAGTTTGGCCGCCCTCTCTTGTGAGTTGTATGCTGAACCAGATGCACTTTTATAACTCTGCTGAAAGCAATCTGGGCCAGGATGGTTTCCGGAAAATTATTTCATATTATTGTGAAGAGAAAAAAGCATTTCCTTTCATTTCAGCATGAACGGAACGGTGCTGAGAAGATGGAGACAAGCAAGAAGCCATCCCCCCCCCCCCCGATTTCTATGCATTTTGTACCTAATCCTCGTATAAAACTCCAGCTCACCCCCAGAAATGAAGTCATCCTTACAACTAAAAGAAGTATCCAGTTTTCCTTCATTATGCAGTCCTGCATCTGTGTGCATGAATAGTATTTTCCAAAATCCAGGGGCATCAGACCACTTTTCCAGTGGTTTCAAAACAACTGGAAAAGAAACAGAATAAAAGCACTGGAAAAATGAGCTGCTTTGCCTTGACCCAGTGTGACACAGGCAGTTCTAACAAGCAGTTTGTAACAACAGCTACCCCAGAGGGGGCCAATCCGCTGGTGATCTCCCCTTTTGCTGCCTTTTGTTTTGAGCCCCCAGGCCCTGTGCTGTCTTGTTCACCTTGTAGTCAAAAGAAAGCACTTTACAGGAAGTGGGAATTTTTTTCCCCCCAATATATTAAATCCTTGCCCCGCTTTGAGCTTCAGTGATTTGTAATTGATGCTTTCTCACACAGGGATGAGAGTCTGCAATGCAAAGGGATGCAGGAGCACTGCTCCAAGTCACGGCTGCTGTGTCCACCTTTGCCCTTCAAAGGCAGGTCAGTGAGAAGAACCCGAGAGGTGCAGCCATGCTAGGAGAGCCCTGTTCTGCACAGGTAGGTGGGAGCAGTGCAGGCTGAAGGCAGATGTCCTGAGCCCCTGCATCCTCTCCACTGTGGCACAGCTGCTGCATGGTGATGGTCAGCACCTGCTTCCAGTAAAAGCAGCACCAGCACCGCCACCATCACATCCCCCTGCCCGTGCCATCCTGCCTGGCCACACTGCCAGCCCAGCAGCCGAGGAAGGAAAGCAGCAGCAGCCACAACCTCCATCTCACATCACCCTGTGGAGAGCAACACCTGCAGGGCCTCCAGCCGCCCTGAACCCAGCCCTGCCTTCAGCACCACAGGGCTGCTGGTGCCACAGCTGCTAGCACGCTCAGTACTGGAAAGGGGTGTGGAAGACAGCCATGCTTTTGGAATCAGATCTTGCCAGGGGAGCTCTGCCACAGGGGACTGAGCTGCATGGCTTCACACCAGGAGCCAAGGAAGAGTTCTCTCTGCAGCTCCCTTGCTCTAAGCCCAGTTGCTTGACATCACTGACTGTGCATAGAGAGCGGGTGGTGATGAGTGAGGAGGAAGGCCTACGAGCCAAAGGGCTGTTTCTTCAGGCAGCTATGGGCCAGGAGCAGCTTGACCTGGTGTACATACACCATGCCCTACAAAGCCAGCCCAGTGCTTCATTTGGGGTGCTGCCACGGACCCAACAGCATCTTAAAGACCTCCCTTGTCAGCCGCGGGTAATGTTCGTGGCACCCGTCAGAGCAGCAATCTGCACTGTTTCTTCCTTGTGCAGGGCCAGCCTATTGTTTGCGTACACCACTGAGTCAAGGGGCCAAGGGTTAGTGGGTTAACAGCTACCTAACGTCATGCTGCGCTCAGGGTGGGGGACATGGGCCACAGCTCTGCTTTGGGTGTAACTGCATGCTGGCCTCGCGCTATAACCCTTCCACCCCTGCCCAGCCAGCCAGCCTTGGCTGCGCTGCTTGCTTCTCCTGCAAGCTGTACAACCCCATACTGAAAAAGAACCAGACCCAAAAATGCAAATCTGGAGCTTCTGCAGTTTAAGCAAGGAAATGTTCTTTAAAAAATGCAGCAGAAAACGTTTATAGGATCCTGGCAACACGAGCAAAGCATGTGACAGGCTGCGAGGCAGAGGCTGCGTGCTGGCATCCCCCAGCTTTTAATGTACAGAATCACACAGCTTTCTCCAAGGACACTTTGCACTTCTTTTGGCCTTGGCAACCATCAAGTTAATCGCAGTGCTGCTTCCAGAAAAATAAAACCCTGACTTTTGGCAGGGAGAAAAAAAAGCCCTAAGACACTGCCTCATTGGAGCGTGCACCATTCAGTGCGAGCCCAGAATTTACTGCTCGGCAAAGCCTAAACACTCACAGCTGCCGCCTCCTCCTCACACTCCTCCACATCTCCAAGGACCACCAGTGTCAGCTGTGCCAGTGGTGGGGTCAGAGCGGCGAGTCCTCCAAGAACCCGGCCCAGAGTCCTGGTGGGGGCTGGCGCTGCAGCTGCCACGCATCACGAACAGATCGCCCTTGGCTCAGCTGTGACAGCAGCCGTCATTAGTGGGACACCAGCGACACAACAGCCTTTCTGGGGGAAACTGCAGCGTGCCCGGGCTGAGGCAGGAGTGGAGGGCAAGGGGGGAGCAGGAAAATCACAAGACACTTGCGCCTGCCCAAAATGATTTCCACCTAGTAACTTTAGCAGCTGTTGTGCTCCTCTGTCTACCTTCCTGTATGGATTTTAAGTAGGAGGTGAGCGAAAATGAGAACGGTGACAAGAGTTCCACCCCCCAAACCTCTGTATCTGCACATTTTTAACTTCTCCATGACCCCATCTTAAAGACACAGTTAGTTATTTTCCTCAGTTACATCGAGTTTGTCCTGACTGGTAGAAAGAACTGTGAATTTACACCAACGCTTCTCAAGGGTGGTTAAGAATAGTGACCCGCTGGAGGAGTTCAGAGCCGCATCAGCACCCCTGGTCCAGCCCTGCACCCCAGCCCACATGGCCAGACCACCTCAGGCCTGCAGGTCCAGCATATGGATGTGAAAAGAAATGCGGCTTCCCAATAGTAAAAGCCACCAAGCCATTGCTCCTCCCTGCCTTGCGAGGGGTGGTTTCTCTCCAGCACGTGCTGGGGTGCATCTCAGCCATGCTCTGCCTCTGCAGGGAGGTGACCCTGAGGAGCAGCAGCACAGGGTGGTCACTGTGCCTGTCCCCCTGCACCCACTCACTCACAGCTGCAGCAGCCGCATCTGGAGAGGGTGGGAGAAGGAACACACACAGGTTGAAGCACTCACAGCGAGGGCTGCTGTTCAGCTGGAGGTAAGCTGACACTTACAAACAAGCTATAACCTGTGTTTCAACCCTCAAAATATATACATGGATAGTGAGTACAGGTAACATCAAGCAAAGTGCATGGCGTGCTATCAAACCAGGCGAAGAACTGTCTTCTCAATGGGGACAGGTAGACCAGAGCAGCAGATTTAGGATCTGAAGTCCAGTTACCTGCTCATTTATGCTACTCTTCTCTGGAGCGTTTGGGACCTCAATGTTTTGCTGTTCCTGACAGATGATGAGGTGTGCTCCCAAGTACGTTTTCCTCCATTCTTCTCAAACTTCAATATTCCCAAGGATGACTGAATTTTAGGGTTTGGTACACTTAACCAGCCAAGAAAAACCAAGTTAACCTCTGATATGGATGCACTGAACTTAAGTCAAAACCACCACCAACATTTTATTTCCGGCTATGTCCCATGAGGTCGCCCTCACCACTGATGAACAGGCACCAGGTGTTGACAACCTTCTGCAGGGAAGTCACTCAAGCCTTTCTCCATTTAGGCATGGGATCTGAAGTCGAACAAGCTTGTCCTCATTCAGATCCCCTGTAACAGAACCACTTCCCTCTCCTGACATAGTGAGCTTTCCTGCCTCACATAACTGCCTCCAAGTCCCTTCATCTTCCACCATTTATAGCTCCCAGTGAAGGTTCTTCTGCACCCCAGCTCTTAAATAACACCCTTGCCAGTTCCTGACACCCTTGGCCTCAGCCCTGCCAGAAGAAAAAGCCACCTCTTCGCTCCTGCTTCTCCAGCTGCGGCCCTTCTGTCCTACATCTACCCTGAGGCCACCTCTCCACCATGCCAGGGCACCATGGGTGACCTGCAGGAGCAGAAGCTCCTTCTCTTGGGCCTCTGGGAAGAAGAAAAAAGAACCTGCTTATCTCCATCTGCTCTCTGTCTGTCCTTGCCCATTTGCTCATTTGAAGCAAACAGTACACAATCTCTCCCACAAGGATGGGAATTATGTACAGGGCAATGAGGCAAGGGTTCAAGGCAGGGGCTCAGCCAGCCTGTGGCACAGGACAGCACAGCCCTGATGTGCAGGTCCAAGGCCTCAACCATTGCAAGGGGAAAGAGGTTACATGGGAGAAGTACTTGCACTTTCACAGTGCTGCAGCTCTTCTCTCTCCACCATCTGGCAGTTCACAAACAGCTAATGTAGGATACAGGCTCTGGTTGGCTGCAGCATCCCATGCAGCATGCCCCAGCAGACATAGAGACCACACGGAGGGAGGAGAGTATGGAAAAGTCTTTACTAGAGCTGTACTGGAAAAATTAGAGAGCTGATAACTGGAGAAGGATCCTTAAGGTTCAGGACAAAAAAGGGCAATGAAGCTGGTGAAGAGTCTAGAGCACAAATCTTATGAGGAGTGACTGAGGGAACTGGGATTGTTTAGTCTGGAGACAACAAGGCTCAGGGGGGATCTTATCACTTTCTACAACTACCTGAAAGGAGATTGTAGTGAGGTGGGTGTCAGTCTCTTCTGCCAAGCAACAAGCCACAGGACAAGTTGCTACTGGGGAGGTTTAGATTGGATGTTAGGAAAAAAATCGTCACAAAAGGTTTGTCAAGAACTGAAAGTGGCTGCCAAGGGAAGTGGTGGAGTCACCATCTCTGGAGGTATTTAAAAGACATGCAGACATGGCAGTTAGGGATATAGTTTAGTGGTCGACAGCAGTGCTAGGTTAATGGTTGGAATTGATGATCTTAAAGGTCTTTTCCAACCTAAACAACTCTATGATACTATGGCAATTGTCAAGGTTCAGTTTGATGGTGCACCAAGTTTTAGGCCATAAGGATTGTAGGCCAAAATTCACCTATGATTAGCCAGTTCATACAATGCCCTTAAATAGAGTCAGACTCAATACAAAAATCTGCAGTTTGAGATTTAAAAGTTTTCCACTTGAAAGTCTACATCCTTTTAGCCTGGTTACTTCTAAGTAGAAAGTGTCTGTCCAATCACAAATTCTCAGCTAGCAGCAGGACATCCAGATTGCCTTTGAAATGTCACATAAAATGATTTGTACTCTAAATAATTCACTTCTTTGAGGTTCTGATTGTTGATATACTGCTACCAGAAGAGTATATGCATTACAAAAGAGACCACCACTTTATACCTCAAATGTCTCAACTTCAAAGCATTTAAACTTTATAAACAAGGAGACAGTGCTCAGTCTAACACCAAAGAAAGCAATTTATAGAAGCAGAAAGTCTGGAGCAAATAATTCAAACACGAGACTAAACACAAACATTTGTGAGTTTGTTAAACCAAATTTTAAGTATAAACTCATTTTTTCTGTGTACATTTATTTGCACTTTACCTAATGGTGCCCTCTGAGCATGTTGTTTCTCTTGTGTTGCATTTGGAAGCACATCAGTGGCAGCGATTGCAGAGCTTACTCTGCAGGCTGTTTTCCTAGCATGCCCACGCCTCATCCTGGAGGCAGCCTGGATGTGCCAACCTCTCTTCCAGAGTGCAAACTCTTACCCTGATCAGCTGGGTGAGAACCTGCAGTAGCACACCTGCCACCCATCAGCTGGTCTCAGAACCACAGCTCCACAGTGAATACCTGTTAGAGCTGTGCCAGATTTCTGACTGGTAATCCCCCAAAAACTCCATATGCTCCATCTTTACATCTTTTGCACCCCAGTAAGCCACAGATCATGGCAATGTGCGGTTGTGAAAGGCATTACTGAAGCAGTCCCTCAAGGGTCACAGGGTTTATACCCAGCAAGATGCACAACTGCAACTTCTGGTACCTCACGAGTAATTAACTGCAGCTCATCTCATTTCAGTGTAGCTGAAAGGAAGCTGCAGGACAGCTCCTTACCAACACTGGTATAATTCTACCTGCTCTTCACCTGAATTTAGTGGTATTTTGTGATCTCCGGTTCCTCTCCACGGTGGTTATCAAGGACGAGGCGCCGACCGAAAACGCAATGTGCAATCGTGTGGTGCCACCTCGCGGAGAGCGGGACAACAGCGGGTCTCCCCCCCCAGGCCAGCACTAGGCTGGGAAGGATTAGGCCTCCATGGGAGTTTATCAGAAAGGATGCGGAGGGAGCCGATCACGAACGTCTGTGATCCGCCAGGGGCAACTACAGGCCGGGATCTGTAAATTGCTTGACTTGCTACAGAGCACTCGATCCACAGCGCAGTTAGCGACCAGTGACAATAGCCAAGGGTCAAACCGAATGGGACAACAGTACAACACGCTGGAGCGGGGGGAGGGGGCGTTGAAATAATTTCCACAGTGATCATTTGTTTGGGACATATATTTCTTACAATAGAAAAGCAAAAACTTGGCCTAATTCTCTGCTACACCAAAAGCAAGGACACCCCAGCACTTCAGGACACCTCCGCCAAGCATCAGCCTTGTAGCTCTGACCCAGCACTTCTGTGTCAGAGGCAGCACAGAAGTAACAAATCACAGGGTGAATCACACTACTTCAACTTGTATGGCAGCAATTTTCACATTTTTAACACATACATGAATAACATTAGCTACTCTGGATCACTCAGCTGCTTTAAAATGAACCATGTTCTGAACTGCTTTAAGATAAAGGCTTTGTACCAGCAGGACAAGGAAAGCATTTCCATCTAGCCTATTGGGATTTAACACCTAAATGTATTTAAAAAAAGTAATGTGGGACAGTTTCTTATCTCACAGTTGAAGCAGGTTAACTTTAGGGGTCACAGCCCTTTTCTGTACATGACAGAGCTGTGAAGCTGAGTTTACTATGGTAACTTTGCTATGAAGAGGTACAAAAACCCAGAGTAAGGAAGTCATGAACAAGGAGTGGCACTGCCCAACTCTTCCTGTTCCAGCCCACCATCCTGAAGGTAACAAAACCATTAAGCAAGCCTGTAAAAGGAAAACCCTCTTCTAGAAGCTGTTTGCGATATAAGACAGCCAACCATAGAGGGACGGGCATTTAAAATCCTGCAGAAGACTACCAGAATGACTAGCAAAGGCCAATTTCTGTGTACTTACCACAAACTGCAATCCTGACTTTGGACTGTGTACAGAAGTGGACAAGCTACCCAAGAGTGACTGCTACTTGACCATGGAGGTCTAGGACCCACCATCCAGCATACTGAGGTCCTGCAACCCTTGCTGTGGTGCCCTGTGGTGCCACAAACAGCTCTCAAAATTACCTTGGGTGTACCTAGTACAAGCTGCAGTCATGTATTTTCAGTATAGGAACTCTCCTGCAATGCTGCAGGGTGCAAGATATACTGAAATAGAGCTCTCTGCATTTTCTTTATAAATAAAGGGAAAGAGGGTTGAAAATAAGAAAGAAAAACTGGGAAGAACAGACCAACAGAAAAATCCATTTTGAGGAGGATACTTTACAGAAGAAAACTTTGACTGACCTGCTTAAGTTTGTCAAAACATTAAGACCCATGTTACACTGCTGTTTAAGTACTGGGCAGCAAAGGATTTCTTCTGGCAGAGAAAAGTGTACAGAGACTGGTATCTGGAAACCAAAGCCAGTCCCATCAAGGCAGTGCAACCCGTGTTACTCATCAGTTGTTCTGCATAGCTTAATATTTATCTTCTAGTCAAGATTGCAAGCCATGATTTTAATATGCACAATACTATTATTTATTTAAGGCTTAACACACAGTTCTGCGCAAATGGACTGGTTTGTGGCAAAGTATCTTCCACTGCACTTCCTGACCTACAAATACCACTGATATACACGAAGATGATAAATTCTTAATGTCATCTCTGCTCACCCATCAAGGATGGAACTTTTCCTCAGTTGTCCAGCAAAAAGCTGCAACTACCAACGTTTCAAAAAGGAATTCAGAAATTAAAAACTCCACCCAGTAAATTGACACTTTCCTCATTATCTCTGCAATCTGATGAAATAACCCGACGAGTAAAGTTTCAAAACCCGAATCGCTATTCATATACCAGCTACTTTAGATTCACTAGTGAGAGGCAAAGTGTGGCACCAGTACCGCATTTCTTGCTGGGTTTCTCTCCAAATGACAGCACAGCTTCTGCTACTACTGCATCACATCCATTAATAGACAGAATAAAGCAGCCCAAGTAAACACAACAGGTTTCAGCTCCTCATGCTCCTGCTTTCAAGAAAACGAAAGACATTTTTTGTGGTGGAATTGTATTTAATTATTTTTCATTTACAAATTAAGAGAACGCAAACCCCTCTCATTATGGTATCAAACTGAAATAAGCCAAACCAACACAAATTCATATTTTTAAAATGCTACAAAAAAAGGTGAAGCATCTACAGTGGAAAGAATAAAACGTGTTTCAATTCCCTTTTCTGCAAAATTACACTCTGGATACTACTTTGTACACACAAGAATGCAGCTCTTGGTAAAAAACAAATCCAGTGCAAAATAGTTTTAAACCCACGTACTATCAGAATGCAGTGGAAGTAAATTCACATTTGAAGAGAGCCATCACATTTTATTTTTCTCTCAGCATCAAGATTACTGCACAAAACCAGTCTTTTCCCCGCAAGCATGAATACTTTACAGCCTTAGTAATTCTAAACGCAATGTTGTGAGTTTCCAACATTTGTTACTGCTCAAGCACGCCACATAAAACACAGCAGTTCATACAAATGAAATGTGTTTATCTGATCAGCTAAATTCTTTGCTTCTCGTGCATCAACCTCAATGATGATTTTGCTGCACCAGTGAAGCTTTGTGATTCTGTGGTGACCAATTCTGACTTACGATGATGATGATGATGTATGAGAAGAAATCACAATCCCAGTAATATCCCACGTGGGCTGACTGTGCAGGACCAATACGACAAAAAATGCAATGAAACTTTTCTCACTCAAGCAAGCTCACTATACTCTGATTACATTCTCAAAATGCAAAAATAGACTATTGATTGAGAACAGTGCTGTATTCCTTACAGACCCAGATCTCAGAGCAGAACCACACTTCAAGTAAGTTCACAGTTGCATAATAAAAAAGTCCCAAGATCTTTTGGCTAATTTGTGGTTTTATTGCCCAGACAGAGCTCTAATAGTAGGCTAACTCAACTAACACAATTTACTTAACCCAAAAGTCACACTGCTCCACTGAAGCAAGTAAGAGAGAATTCAGGTTTAAACAGTGGCCTGAGACTACCAAAAAATAAAATTATTAAAATGGAATTTTAAAAACCTCACAATCACACGTTAACTCTATTGCATAGACTCCAATTGAGACACAGAAAGAAAACGCCTCACAGCCCTGAGAGCACTAGTTAATATTTTTTCAAAATGATGAGACGAACAATAGGTTTTTATGAGCACCAATGTGGCATTTCTCTATTTCTATCTAAGCCCTGACTACAGAACACTCAGTTCTAACTCCACCACCAATCCTAACACCCAAAACACTCAAAAGCTCAGGACACTATCAACACTGCATTCAGATGTGCTATGGGTGACCGTGCTACTTCTTTCAAAACACAATGGGATCCAATCAAATCAGTGTGGCAGAGTAACTACGTCAGCTCAGTTAAAACAACTTTCAGTTATTGTTTTTACTTTTAATCAGTATTATTCAATATAAATATAAAAGTTGGACCAATTTATATGGAAAATGTGGTTCCACAGGTGCTATTCATGGGATCAGAAATGTTTTTATGATTCGTTTTTCACAGCATTGAAGTTGTCATGAATGGTGAGGCAAAAGGCTAGGACAGCTGGCCACAATCAGTAATGACAATCTTTTTGGAAGTTTTTCCACTCTTGGAACCAAAGCTCTCAATTTTTTTCACGACATCCATTCCTTCCTTTACATACCCAAAAACAACATGTTTTCCATCTAGCCTGTAAAACAAACACACAAAGGAAGTTTTACTTAAAATTTCTTAAAGACTGAACCAAACCAAGCTCAGTGAAGGAATGTCAGCAGATCTTCATAGCTCTCACATGCTTACCAAGTCTATGGCAAAGGCACAACTGCTCTACAAGTGAAATACTTTTAGCTCTGGACTTAGAAGCATTCTGAGGGACAGCTGTTTTGTCACATCCACAGACCCTCCTCCCTCAAGTAGCACATAACCATATATTTTCCATTGTAAGACAAGTAATTTGGAAATTAAAAACCAAACAAACAAACCAACCCCAAACAAACACACAAAAAAACCCAACCAAAACCCACCAAACCAATCAACCAAAAAATACCCTGATCAAACCACAAGCAAACAAAAAAAACCTTAAGAAAACCAAACACTCCAGATCCAGGCATCAATTTATCCGGTTAATATGCAGGGCTAAGAACCTACCAGTCAGTTTTTGCAGTGCAGATGAAGAACTGGGATCCATTTGTATTGGGTCCTGCATTGGCCATTGAAAGAACACCTAGAACAGCAGCAGCAGCAGCTTATTAGTTTGGCATAACAAGTACGCAGTGGAGAAGACAATTTTCCTCTGCACATTTGGATTAAGATGGACAGACAGAAGATGGGATGGCCCACACTGACTTGCCTTTGACTCCTCCCTCCAGCCCAGCCTCCTTTCTTTCCACAGCAAGAATGTTAGTAATATATTTCATTGTACACATTTTGAACGTGATTAATATCAGCTAACCTCTACTGTGGTTTAACAGCAGCAGTAGTTTACTGTGATGAAGAAGTAATAATCCAAAAAGAGAGACTACAGAATTGAATCAGATGTCCTTATGTACGGCTTGCCCTTTACTTTTTCTGGATTTGAGCTTAAAAGGATGTACCTATGTTAGTTAGTAAATATGAAATTCCAGATCACTTTGTTTCAATGTTTACTTAGATGATTACTGGAGAAGTGAAGTCTATGACTTTAAGCTATGAAAGATGACAATTTTTATTTTTGCAGTAATTTCACCTTTGCAGAACTTGTAAGTAAAACGCAAAACCCATAAAAATACCTTATTCTGCAGTCCCTTTTATAGCAAGAGCAAGAGTGGCAATGTCACCTGTTACAGGGTGACTTACAGAGTCAGTCCTACTTTATCACTCTAGGTCTACACAAATAAGCTCATGCCACGGACCATTCATTATTAAGCTTCTGGATAATTCTCTAACTACCAAGTACCCCTCCTATCTTATTTTTTTTTAATACATCTTCATAAAAAATGTTTCATTATAGGTAATAGTCAGCAGAAGGTAGAAAAAGTACGTTTATTTACCAGGTCCTATATGCTTAAGTAAAAAATTTTCATCTGGAAATCTACTGCCATAAATGGATTTTCCACCAGTTCCATTATGATTTGTGAAGTCACCACCCTGAAACAGAAATTGCTATTAACTTTAGTAGCACACAAGCATTACTTTACATCAGAAATTATGCTATGGAAAGTATACTCACTCCAATTTAAAAGAAATAAAATGAGCAAATTGTCTTCAGGTGAAGAATGAGCATGGTCACATGAGGATTTAAACCCATGTAACCAGATGAAGGTACAATCAAGCTAAAAGTAAATTTCTGCTCCAGATATTGCTGATATTCTCCAACTGATATCCATAACTACAACAACCACCTTTCTGTGTTGTCAGCCTCACTCCCAAATGTGATGCAATAAATGGTAGTAGTAATTTTCGGAAACACTTCAAATGCCTCAAAACAAAATCACCCAAAAACATTACCATAGGCAAGACATTAAAACTTTTCTCTCTTTCTCTCTTTCTTTCAACAGGTATAAACACTGGTCAGGATCTCCAATATTACTATTTGCTACTTCTAGGTCTTGTTTGTGTTACACCTCAGCTACTTTAGACTTCCCTCAGCTACACTCTGCTTGCTGAGATAGATGTGACCATCTGTCTCGGGTTAGACACACAAAACCCAAACAAAAATCCCCAGCAACTCTGAAGAGGGGCTACTAAACACTGCTCCCAGCAATCCGCAATTTCCTCTCCCAGAAGAGACATCACAAAGAACTCACACCTAACAAGTATTTCACCTCATGTTCATCCTCCCATTCTCACCTTGAGTAATCTATTATAGGTGGTGCTACACCTACTCCTACACAGGCCCAGCGGTATGCTGTACAGGCTGCATGCCATGTGGAGGCATCTGAATTGTCAAGTCCTAGGTATGATGACCTCAATTAGGCTATACCAGTTGCCTGAATCATATTAACACTTTATTTCAACATGTGGTAAGGCCTCTACTGTCCCCTCTCACTTTAAAAGATTTGAAACCTATGACTGTATTTCCACTTTGGTAACGACTTCCAAGTAATTCCTAAATATCAATTCATCATATCACCATATCATGGAGTCAGCCATGGAGTATCCTCATTTTGTGTCCTTTTGTGGGGACAAAAAAGGCAGGTAAGAACAGACTTACACAGAACTTCACAAATTAGTGGCAGCATTAAAGTAGGATTTCTATTTTTCTTGTATTTATGTATTTCTGACCCCAGCAACACTTCTAAACTTTGTCCCTTTGTCAGCATCACAAAAATCTTACTTTCCATGTCAAAGGCAAGAAAATATGTACTTTACAGCACACTTGTCCCCTTTCCCTTCTTAGAAAGAGGTCGTAAAATTATGGCCTCTTGTTCTAACAGCTGTGTTTTTCACTTAAAACAAAAAAATTCAGGAGGGGCAACCATCACAGTCATCAGTTAATAAATAAAGCAGTTTACTACAACCTTCATCTCATTCTTTTACAGATTTATCATTTAAAACAAAACAAAATCCATTTCCAGTGTGTCATCCCAAAGATCAACCCCAACCAACCCTTTTGGTTTCCTCCTCCCCTCCACATTAGGGAGATGGTCATAAAAATAAAAAAAAATAGTGTTTTTCTAAAAAACACACGCTCTGTTGTGGACAGACTATTCTACTAGGAATAAAGAAAGGACATGGTGTTTTCTTAGCTCACTCAGAACACAAGGCTGATTGTCATTCTACCCACAAATGCTTCCCCCAAGCAAGTGTCAGTTTGCCAAGCACGCCTCACACCAAGGTACACTGCTATACAAAAGCAGAAAGACTTAAGACAGTCTTTTTAAGACAGCCCACACATAACTTATTTATTTGTACAAAACATGTGCTAAGCAACAGCCATAGCAAAAAAAAAAAATAATCAGAGATGTAAGGCACGCTGTCACTTCTTTATTCTGTAGTTAGCAAAGGTTCGAGCAGAGCCACTTAGAACATTACTAATCTAACTGGTTGTAAAAATATATAAATGACATGCAGATAAATTTAATAGCAAGGGAAACAAAAAGCATTACCTGGCACATAAATGAAGGAATCACTCTGTGAAAGGTGGATCCTTTATACCCAAATCCTTTTTCACCAGTACAAAGAGCTCTAAAGTTTTCTGTGAAAACAAAGCATAAAATACTATGTTGCCATATATGACACATAATATAATCAAACACACCTCGATTCACTATGTCCCAAGTTTATACACTGCAGAGGTTTTACAATATCCTTAAGGTGGTACTATTAGTTGTTTCCATTCTTTAAAAGCCAACTCTGTTGTAACACTGAGAAAACAAAACTTGTTTGGCCTCAGTACAGGGTACAAACACCATCCTTTTCCACCTCCATTTTATTTTGCTGTTACATCTTAACTCCACACACACACACCCCGCTCCCAAACCCACCACTCTGGAGTCAGAGGTTTCATTTTATGACTTTTATGCCTGTGTTCTCTACAGTAATTTGAGGATGATGGGATTTTAGTTGGTTCATTGGTTGTTTTGGTTTGGTTTGCTGTTGAAGTTTTTTTTTTAAGGATATTAATCTACCAGGAACTGAAAGAAAAGTACAAGTTTTTCAGACCCACTAAACAAGCAGATGAGAAAGGAAGCATGTGGTAAAACACAAAAATGTTGTAACATGAGTGCACTAATCAGCTAGTGACAAAACCCTATACACGCTTTGAAATCTTCAAAAGACACCATCCCTTTGGTTTACCCTTTCCAATTTGATTTGATTTCAATACAAACCAATGTGTTTTCAAACACATTCACCACTGACAATCCAACATATGGACTGCCCATCTTGGTGCAAATTACAAAATGAAACTATTTGGAACAACAAGAAATTATAACTCCTCACTACCTCTGTTCTAACAAAGTTCATATCATACTTATCTACTTAACAAATGGGGATGGAACATTTTACCAAAAGGTAAAAGAATATTCTTCTCCCTGCAAATCACAATCTAAATCTTAAATATTTAAGTATGAAATTCTGGAGGTGCTGCCTTACCTGCTGTCTTTGGAACCACATCAGCTTTCAGCTGTCAAAGAAAGATAAACAAAGTAAGTCAGCTTTGTCATACATATACAGAAAAACTTCTGCATGGGAGGTTGGTACAACTGAGTCCTCTTCCCAACGTGATAAGCTAGCTGAAATCATAAGCCACCCAAAATTCCAATAACAACTTAAAGACATTGCTAGTAATTAAAAGTATGCCCTCAGTGCAATTTTGGCTGGTTAACAAAGAGCAACTTGAGCAGTGTCTAATGACTTAATTGATCTTACAACAATTTAGCAATAATGAAGAAGAATCTTTAACAATGGAAGCCAGGGATCGGATCATAGCCAGTTTGGATGCAACTGGAGAGTCTCCCTAGCACAGGGCCACCTGTAGAAATCTGCAGAAAAGCAAAGGAAAAAGAGCAGAAACCATGTATCATATACCATGCACATCCATACACCTTTGTTACCAACAAAAAAATCTGATTTTGATTAGTATGCCTCTTTTTAACAATCTTAAAAATGTAGAATATTATAGTTGATAAAACAGTGGCCATACCACGTCAGACCAAAGTTTTATCTAGTCACGCATCCTGACAGTAACCAGCAGCAGCCTCCTAGAAACAGTATGGCTGTGGCAAGAATCAATGTTCCTTCCCCAGGATACTCTCCTTGGATGCCTGTAATTTGCAGCTGAATCTAAGCACAACTTTGCCAAATATTCAAGGCTTTGAATCTGTAACGCATTCAGATTTTCTGTAAACTGGGCAAACAAAAAAATCTTTAAACATGGAAATTAAATACCTCAACAAGCAATACAGTAACATCAATGCTATGTTTTCGAATACAATCCAGCTACTTACTAAATCTCATTGACGAATCAGAAACTTGCACAGCAATACTTTTACCTTTGACTCCATCAAATGCTACCTCCCGAGAAGAGGGTAGCTGCTAGTATCCAATTAATTTATATGCTGACACTTTCAATGAAGAAAAATAAACTGGGTCTGGCCTCACGGGAATCCCTTTCAGAGAGAACCCTTACGAACTATGTTTAAAAGAATATACTGACACAGACCCAGACTGGGTGCTGGAGGCAGAAGGCCACAACGAGTTCCCTCAGTAGGGAGCGATTTGGAAGAGCAGCATTCCCCACGTAGTGCGTGGTTCTGGAGCACAGCTCTCATTCCTCCCCATACACAACACGTTTATTCAGAGGCACGTGCCCAGCCCTAAGGGTATGTGGTATACCACAATTAAAGTGCTTTTGTAAGAGCAGAGTGTGCTGCAGTTTTCATGTTCAGGCCTTCTTTAAAGGCCCGATTATTTCAGATACCAAACTTTTAACGCCAGAGCGAGTTGCTATCTGGCTGTTCAGCTGGCTGCAGTTCAAACAGAGCTGTGCAAACCTTTCAGGGTACATGCAGCACACAGCAGCAGTACCTCAGAACACTGAAAACTGAGAATCACACAGTAAGTGCCCGGGAAAAGAAGAGGGGAAAAAAGCAGGCCGGAGCTGGAAGAGTGGCCGAAGACCTCTACGGCGCACTGACCCCGGAGCAGCCAGGCGAGCGCCCGGCCCCTCACTGACAGCGCAGAATCCAGAGCCACGCTGGGGCTTCGGGCGCGTTATCACTGCAGCAGCCGCGCTTGTCCCTGTCCATCCAGGGGTACCTGCGGTACTGAGCTTAGCCTTGTTCAGCATTTCAGCTTTCACACCATGCCTCCAGGATTTCTGCCGCTGAGGCTCCCTGCCATGGCACTGCCCAACCTGCCCCTCAGCTCAAGAGCCACAGCCGCCCCGAGCACCAGACCCCCCAGACCCGTCCCGCAGAAGTGACCCCAGTTATCGACACTGGAGAGCGCTACCGCGGCAAACCGAAGCCAGGCACCCCATGCCGCTCCCTTCCAACCCCTGCCACCTCCCACCTGGGTGGGAGCCACCTCTGCACCACCTCCGCCCCGTAAACGGATCCAGCAGCCCCGCGGGACCTCGATCCCCCGGACCCTTCAGACCCACACCGGCGGCGGCCATTGCCTTCCCCCGGCCCAGGAGCCGGCGCTGTACGCCGCGCAGCCCCCGCCCCGTTGAACTGTCCTGACCTTGCGCTCACCAGCCGCCATGCCCAGGTGCCCCACCGCTCAGCTTCCCGGGCATCGGCCCCAGGCCGCGGCTGAGCTGCCGGCAGCCCCCGCGCCCTTACCTCCAGCACGACGCGTCCCAGCGGCTGGTTGTCAGCGGACACGTCCATGTACACCACTGGGTTCCCCGAGCCGGCGGCGGCCTCGGCGCAGCCACGGGCACCGGCCGCACACATGCAGGCGAACCCCGACGGCAGCAGCAGGCTCCCGGGCGGGCGAAGCAGGCGGCGGGCAGCGCTCAGCGCCAGCATGCCGCGGGTGGACCGGGAGGCACACGGCGGCACACATGAACACGCGGCCGGCCCTGTCGCGGCCTTTTATGGGCTCCGCGCCGGCGCCACAGCGCCCGCTGAAGGCTGCGGGCGGCGCGAAGGGCGAAATGGCGGCGGGGGCGCCGTGAGGTAGCGCGGGTCCCTGCGGCGGGAAGGAGCCGGCGCGCTACCCCGGCAGCGGGGCGCGACGCTCTCCTTGATGCGGAGGGGGGCCTGTGCCGCCCGCTCATTGCCCACCGTTGGGTAGCGATTTCGGGGCGCTGCTGGGTATGTTGGCTTGTTTCGCGCGTTTCCCCCAGCCCGGTACCTCAGGGATCGCGGGGAAGGGGAGTTTCTAGCATTTCGTAATGCCAAGGGACGCCTTTGGGCTTGTCCTCGGCGGGAGAGGCAGGGCTGCTGCCATGGCTGGGTGATGGGGTGCAGGGGAGAAGCGCGAATCACGGGCTGCAGCGTTACTCAGCGGCAGCACCCAGCAAGGGGAATCACGCCATTAACACGCGCGGAGACAGAGGCGTGCTGAGCACGTTCCTGTGGTATCACCCGGGCGGTGCAGACCCCGCGGGCCCATGACATCGTTTCGTAGCCTGACCTTGGAAACCTGCCACAGGGATCACAAAAGCGAGGAGGGGTGGTCCCGGTTAAGTAGTTTATGAAGGGAGCTAAGGTGCACCTTTTATATGAAAATACTAATTTTTCTTTTTAGTTTTCCCAGGTTAGTAACATATCAAAATACTTGGTACATATTTTAGTAATATTCAGGTATAATTTTGAAATTCTCTCCAATTGCCATCCTGATTCAGAATATAAAAACTTACCGAAGTTTTTCAGGTTCTTAATGACACAGAATGTCTTCTGCTTGGTCCCAGCCTATGAGATCAAAGTTCTTCCATCAGCAGACCATGCTTACGAGAGGAAGACAACTCTTCTCATAAGCCAGTATACTTGTCTCTAAAAGAACTAGTTGGGTTATTTTACAATCTGCACAGATTTGATTTCATCCAAATCATTAATGGTGCAGTTTCACCTACCGTTACTGTGTCGGCACTTCTGCAACCAGCAGCCATACCACTAGTAATGCAAGCCCACTGGTATCAGAGAACAAGCTTTAGTTTTTTCATTAGAAATAAACGGGAACAGAAGTTCAGTTCTCCATGACAAGCCTATGCAAGTGTGTTACACCTACAGTATTCTGCCCCACTACACCCAAAGCAAAGGACACCCACAACACCTGATGCTTTGCATTTATGATAAACCTTGCAGTTAAGGGGACACAACTGGGCCACTGGGTCTCTGGTGAAATGAAGTCTGCACATACTTGACATCCTGTCTGCTTGCTTTGCTCTTTCAGCTTCCCAGATGGAAATAGAGTTTCTATTAAAACATCTCTAAAAAGGATGCATGGTTTTATTATACAGATTATTTTAAGGCAGTAAGTCACCAAACAAAGTAGCATGTACCTATAGTACTGCAGGCTACCCTTGTTAACAACTATATCCCTCGAAGGTGGGAAAATAGCTGCTGAAGTGTCTCTTAAACAAACAAAGAAACAAAACTACACACACACAAAAAACAAACACCCACAAGCAAAAAACAAAAAAACCAAGGATGATTCTAGTAGTTATGGACCTGTAATTTTCACATTCCTTGTATTATAAATTAAGTTATTCTAATGAAGGAGAGAGCACCACAACCATGTAATACAATATGACAGAATCACACAAAGACAGCCCCTACATCAAGAACAGGAAACTTCCAGTCCTGCCGAAGTTCTTTGTTGTCAAGCAGCTAAAAGTGACTTCACCAGTGACATTCACTGAATCATCAGAAAGCTGTCAGTCAGGGCACTGCCCTGGCCACAGAGTTCAGATTACAATTACAGATGACTGAGAAATCCTAGATGGACACTGTTTCCCAGGCACACAGTCCAGAGAGACCCACATTTCATGCCCATTAAGTGGAAGGACGTCAGGGGTGAATTAGAAAGGTAAGAGTTTTTGAGACAGCAACTGAACAGCTGGCGGTATCGTAGGGATGGCTGTAGCATGTACAGTGCTTTATAAGTACAGAACCATATCCGGCTTTGCAGAAGAGTCCATCTTGTCCCAGATCTCATCTTAAAGGAATGCCTAAGGAAGAGTGAAAACGGGGGAGGTGTGTTATAGGCCAGTACGCTTTCAACCTCCTGCTGCTGCCACTGCAGAGAACTTCCCAAGTTGGATGTGACTTTGGTATGTAATAATTTTTATTCCTTTCCCCCCCCACCATGTACTTACCCACTCATTGGGCCTGTCTTAGCTCTCAGCATCAGCAGCTTCCATGGCAATGAACTGGAAGGTGTCCTCCACGGGCTTGCTGCCCAGCACATTAAACATTTGTTTGGTTTGAGCATTGTTCACCTTAGCTTTGTCTGATGTGCCCTCCTTCTTGTACTGGAGCAGACAGGTTGATTGGTACCCATCTTTGTCATACTGTGCATAGTTTTAGGCCTACATCTTTTCTCCTCTTGGTCATTTCAAGACCAAAAACTCACAGCCAACTCAATTATTATTTATAAGACAGCTGTTCTGTGTCTTTAGGATCATCTTTATTGCCCTTCTTCAAGCTCTTTCCACTTTTATGGATTTTTTTAAGATGAGAGGATCTTTGCATGGTGACCAATTACTTTATATCTACAGTATCATGCCAGTGTTTTCTATTCCTTTACTAATAATCTAAAGGTGAATTTTGTTGTTGTTGTTGTTTTTAATAGTAACCAAATCAGTACACATTTTCTAGTTACCTTGTAATTTGTATCCTCCCTGCTTCAAGTCCATTTTAGGGAAATTATAACTTCACTCAATCTACTTATTCTCTAGTGACCATAAAACCCTCACACTTTTAAATGTCACTTTACTTGTAGTAGCCACTACAAGCCCAAGCCAGAAATAGCACTTGGGTGTGAAGTTCTGTGCATACCTATAACAGCAGACCATTCTGGCCCTGAAGGATTCATTATTTAATAAAAAAGGCAAAAGATGAGCAGAAGAAAATACTCTTATTTCACACTTGGGAAACACCGGCAGAACAGCTTTGAACTTTTTGCTAAGAGTTCAGAGGCATCTTTGACAGAGCAAACAATGCAGATCAGACACTTGCAGGCCTTGGTGAGAAGGCAGAACAGCTCTCTTTCACAGTGGTGTTTTTTTATGTGGGAATATGGACTGAATTATTATCTCTAAACTTATGCAATAAAGCTACTAAATCACTCATCATGGTCTACTCCTGCATGGTCAGATGAATTAGGACTCCTGCAGACAGTGTGACAAGAAGCTTGTGAGTTACAGAGGTCACTTTCCAACAACAACAGGGAAAAATGCTCAAAAACCTGCCAAAGGCCAGCCTAGATCACTACCAAATGAGGCCTGGAGCTATGCTCAGCAAACTGACATGATTTTAGAGAGCTTTGAGCACACCCCTTTGAAGATATGTTCATCATTGAAATTCTGCAACATCTGACTAGGAGGCAAGTACATCTGGGTGGAAAACGAGTGCACCTGGTGTCCCCATGCTATGCAAGATGAACAACAAAGTGTGGCAGCGTACACAAAAATCAAGGTAAATGCTTCTGCAGAGCCATCAAGGAGATGAGACCTGCCCCACAGATTTCATTATCCTCTCTCCCCTCCCCATCTCAAAAGACAATATAGAAGTTAGAGACAGATAAACAGAAAGGACCTTTTTCAGTTCCTAAATAGGTATTTTTAGAAACATACCTATTAAATGACCATTCTTAAGTCCTAGCAGAGAAATTCCAGCATAAGAAAAACAATAAATGATACAGTATTTCATACTGATACATTACTTACAACTTAAAAGTCTTCATAAACAGAATTCTGAAGCAAGTGAGTAAATACTACCACCATGGATATTACCAGGATGGATAGGAAACAACAGCAGCAAAGTGACTCTTCTAAAGAAACGGAAAGAATAAATGCTTGAAACATGACCTAAGTTTGGTGATTTCGATTTTAAGGTGCTTGAAATGGTGTTACCTCCCAGCGGACAGATACTGCACCAGTAAAAAGGCGATACACATTCCTGATTCTAACTGTCCGACTGCATGTCTACTTGTTTGTGACGCAGGAATGTAGGTTAATTGTATTATTCAGTCTTGGATTGCTGCTGGATTGATCTTGGCAGCTTGGCAAGATCACATTTTGCAACCTACCAACTCCAAGAAGGCAACTACACACAATTCATCTTTGTCATCTTTGGCACATGTTGCTATGCTTTTCATGGGGCTGTATGCTTAAGACCATGCAAATAAAACTTCAAATATAGACTGCAGGGATCTAATATTGAGTGGATTTCATCTTAGCATCACTTGATACTGTGATACAGGGAATTCCCGTGGTACTGATTTTAAGAACTCTCACACATCTGGGACCTAGTTGTCTCAAGGACTCTGCTAATCTGGACTGTCAGTAGAGGAGAAGGTCATACAGGGACCCAGCTTGATTTTAAGCGAGGAGAGCAGAAATTTCCAGTGGGCATTCCCACCCTCCACCTGCAGAGCCTGGATGTGCTGCACTTCAAAACATTCAGTGCAATTTTTATTTCAAGGTTTTGGCTGAGCTAGAGGATGAGTTAAGAGCTGGAAAGGATTCCTGTGATCTGTATCTGTGATATGCATTTATTTATGAATGGGGAGTAGAGCAGGGAGATGGTGAAAGACCTTTCCATTATACTAAGTGATTGCAGTGTGAAATTAAATCATGTAGGAGCTCAAAGAGCATAGAGTAGCCACACAGGTACATTTACAGATGAAAAGAAAAAATGCTAATAAATATTTCCCTCGATCAAGGTTTTCTCTTAGGAACTTGTAGTAACCCAGCTCACAACGTGAACCTTCTCTCCAGCACACACTGTACATAAAGGAGGAGTTTCCCCACATGACTTCATCCTAATTACTTACAAATAGTCATACAAGAAAAACCTCAATCCACTCATGCTCTTTACAGCTGTGATTAGCATTTTCATTTCAGAAGTTTTGAGTGACACTGCTCGCTCGGAATTCATTACTCAGTCTCCCTGCATAATGTATGGAAATTCACTGCTGAGATGTCAGATTACATGGGCCTTTACGCAGTGCCCAGGGCACCCTGCAGCTGCCTGCAGCTTCCCACAAGACTGCCCATACACCACTACAGCTGATCCAAGAGCATTTACAGAGGGATCAGAACAGTACTAAGATACAGCCAAAATTACGTGAGCCCTTCAATCTTCTGAAACATACAAATTTCAATTAGAACTTGAAATTTATAGGGGTCAGTTCAGTTTATTTACCTGTGAAGTACCACCTCTGGTCTGAGGAAGGAGTTACAACATAATAGTATCAGAAATATTTTTAGAATGATTAGTCATGCTAATGATGATGAATAAGACTAGTCTGGAGCTTGGGATGATCATACGGAAAATGAAATTGCCCAGGAATTGCTCATCAGAGGGGACTCGTAGCAGCTTCTTTCCAGGGAGTGGAAGTCAGCACCGCATTGTCCCCACCTCCATCCTGAGAGGCTGTTGTAGCACGCACTTGCATGAAAACCTACATCTGTTCTCTCATCCCTACCAGCTCCTGCCATGCCTCATCATTTCTTTCTTTGTGTGACTCCATTGACTAGTCAGGTCTCGTTTCGTGATGTAACACAGAACTGGTAAAAACATAACTGATAACAAAACCAGAGGAGCATTGACACTTCCTATAATCAGTGTCAAGCATGTCAGAAAACACCAGGTGAAAGGAAGGGGAGAACATCACACATTTAGCGTTCTAAGGCTGACAGGGTGGTAATACAGCATTCTAGGTTGAGGTGATTTTTAGAAGTTGTCTTTGCAACTCAAGTGGGAAATGTTCACACTGTTCACAGAGGCACAGGACAATGTGCAACCCATGGTCCTATGCAGCACATGACCAGCAGCCCCTCAAATTCCCAGCCATGCAGTTTTCTTTCACCATCCTTGCCAGAGTACTTTGAGTGTTTTAAAATTATTTTGTCATGGGTGTTTGCTGTAATTTGGTCCCTTTGAAATTTTCCCCTCCCCAGTATTTGGGACACACTTTCTCATGATTATTTTGCTTATACTCTCATGTCCTCATGACCTTTCCTCTCTACACAGTTTCTCAGGAGCTCTGCATTAATTGGCTGCCAGGTAAAGCCTTGAGTTTTCCTTGTATTTCTCTGGTGTGTAAATCTGAACAGTGACTCTTCGAGGTAACAGTTGCCTTGTACAAGATGAATTATCCTGCCTGCACTAAACTAGTTCTAACAATAATTGTAGTTTTGAGACATGTTTTTTAGTTGTACAACTTCACAATTGGAGTTTAAAGCTAAAAATGGTCAGATAGCATCAGTTTGAACAAGAATCACCTGGAAATTAAAAGCTTAACAGATGTAAAAAGACTAAAACCACCTCCCTCAGTTTTTCTAATGTGTAATTCTGCTGGAACCAACCTCACAATGCAGAATCTCTCCAACTTCTTTCTGCTTTTTTGCCATTTCACTACAGAAAAGGCTGCTTACTATGAGCCCGTAACAGCACCACTGCATTACCTAGCATGTAACGTTATGGCATACTTGTATAACATAATTGCATGTGACAATCACCTGAATACACAATGTTCCACCAACCAAGCTAACAAGTTGTCACATGCAAACTAACATGTCACATTTACAACTAAAAGAACATAATTTTTGGATGATGAAATGTTTGGTGAAATACTCACAAGCCCGGGGTACAAATGCTGATCGGCATCCCGAGGAGGTTACAGTCCAGGTTTCTTTAACTTCTGACTGTCTGTGTCACTCCTGCACATTTTGCCACCAGTTTGATGGTGGCAATATGAAAGTAATGCTTCCTCCGAGGCGGACCATCATTCACAACATAGCAATGAAAACTGCCAGCCAAATAGGATTGCTTGTGAAGCCACATATTTTGTGTAACTTCATGAACTGGGTGTTTTTACCAGTCACTAACTAGGACGGCCAGTCAGATGGGTACGTGGGGGAATCCTAAATTCACTGATTTTACATGTCTTAAAAATGTACAAAATGTACTTTCTGAGAAATACAGAAGCAATGAACAAGGAGAAAATGATCACTGATTATAAATATAAGAGTAGCTGGTGAAAATCTGAATCATTTAAACATGCATTAAAACCCGAATGACACTTAAACGTCAGCTTTACATCAGTGCGGGGTATTTCAGTAGCTTTTACCAACCAAACAAAAAAGTACAACCCTGACAACAGTCTGATTATTTTAAAAACACTTTCTTTTTCTAGTGTTCGACTAGTTACAACTTATTAAAATGAGCAACCGGTCTCCATGTTCATAACCATCGGTGTGTTGATACTGAACACGGTGACACATGAAACTAAATGTCCCAGAATGGTTCAATAAAGTAAATTTAAAAAAAATCATTGAAGAACTATGGACAAACAGGAAAGTCTCGACTGCAAAACTGAGTTAAAAATGTAACTGGTCAACACTTAGACCTCAGGGAAAAACAGTAATCTTAAAACACTTAGAATGTCTAACAAAGCCAAAACCTGCAGAGAAATCAATGTATTTAAGAGTGGCAGACACTAGTGTTTCTAGAGAAGCTTTCCTGTGTTTAACTGGACCTATGAACAAATCTAGTGAGTTCGGGAATGGGAAACACACTGGACAACGCAAGCAGACATGAACAGGGGAAAGAGCTTAATCTTGTCTAGTCCACACATTTAGAAAGAAGTTTTTTAACAGAAGGACAGACTTAAATAGCATAAAACCAATTCCTATGATTTAGGCAAGGAGTTTCTGGATGAAGGCTGCATAGCATAGCAAACAAACCAGTAGGTCCATCTGTGCCACGGTGTATGCTAATGTCTGTAGGAGTCATGACATGACTACTGTCTGCTTGCTTTATAAAATGAAATTGCGTAACTGGTTGGGTTCCTTGTGGGCCATTTTTACACTGGAAAATTATATTGACTGATGGAGACAAGATGCCTCAGCAAAAGATTCTGAAAAAAATTCCATGTTCCTTTTAGAGAGAGCAAATGTGAATAGTGCATTGACATGATGGCAGACATTAGGAGTAATCTGCATAGAGTCAGTAGGATTTCAGTGACACAGAAAGTAGAAAACTGTTATAAGGTGACATGCTGCTAATAATTCAAAGTGTAAAAATG
Organism: Psittacus erithacus; assembly: GCA_009867235.2. Lineage (NCBI taxonomy): Eukaryota > Metazoa > Chordata > Aves > Psittaciformes > Psittacidae > Psittacus > Psittacus erithacus. Next base: position 114,790 of record WYDI02142218.1, on the reverse strand, counting down.
AAAGGTAATTGTTCACATATGGAAGTTCACAACACAGGAAGATTTGTACAGATTTGGGACTAAAGCAGATAAGAGGGAAATAGGTTTGTGCTAAATATACACAGAAATAAAAGAGTAGGTACACAAACTTGAAAATTTGTTAATTAAAGGAAAACAGAAGGGTAACAAATGAGAGCATTATATATGGCATATCAGGTGAGAGCTGTACAACTGTTTTATATGCTGTCTTGCTGCTTTAAAGGAAAGCAAGCTGCTCTACCCACAGTCTCGTCCTAATTGTTCAAGCAGAAGAGAAACAGGGAGTCCTTCCATGTTTCTGATTGTTTTCAGTCTCCTGCTCCTGTCAAAGGCATGATGAAGTGCATGGCAACAGAATACAGAGCACACAACCAAAATAATGAGATTCAGAGATCCATATTGATTAGGTAGAGTAAAAATGACGTAAGAGTGTTCTGAAGCTGTTCAACGAGTGGTAAGGACAGAACTCAGACATTCATGTAGGTGGCTGCCTGGAAGCACAGGCAGAGCGCACAATGCACTGAACGCACTGCCAGGAACACAGGATGCGAGACATTGCATCAACTGGATGTACACATTACACCTACCCTGGGGTCCTTGGGTTTCATCTGTGAGAAACCACGCTCAGAACTGTCGTGGCTGCCTCAAAGTAAGCTTGAAAAATGTACAATGCTTATGGACACCACTCAAGCTCTTCATACGTTTCTCCATCTGTACAGTGCGGAAGCGGGTTAGCACGTCTCACTGACACTTGTGAGCTTTCAGGAAAACAGAACACCAAACCCAAAATATTCATTAATTATTGGCTGGAACGGATATTTTTTCTGCTTCACTACTGAGTGCACTGTAACTCAGTTTTGTTATGTTACCCTAAAAGCCCATTGTAATGGGCAGTGCTAGCAAGGAAAGCGGAAGTTGGGAGTCAGAAACAAATGTTTTTTCTCAATTTTGAGAAAATAGATCTCTAGTCTAGATTTTTATATACCTGCATATATACACTTGTATGTAACTTAGTCAACAGTAAGGACTTGCATCATTATGAGCTGTGGAGTAATTGCTATTTCTGAATTGGATATTTAATACTCGTACATGAAATGCTTAAGTTGTTCCGATGTATTTGAATTCATTTCAAAGGTGGATTTAGACTAAACCCTTCCACAAACGCCATATACATATACAAATACAGTGATACTGTCTATATTACACTCTATTAAAACAAGCTCTCAGATGCAAAGGGGCTCATCTATGGCCATGTCTAAGCACAGGTGTAGAACTTGGTTGATTTGAGACAAGGCCTGTATGTGCCAAAGCTGTTGTTGATACGACCCCATGTGTATTCCTTGTTCCACAATTCAGTCTGCTTAAACAGGCAGATAAATTGAGCAGACTTTGTAACTCAAAGGATGCATTTTGAAACCAGGTCCTTCAACTTGGGGATGCATTAAAAAAAATCATCTAATTTTAGCCATCTTCCAAGGTCACTGATTTCACTTCACTGACAGGCTCCAATTGAAGTATGAAATTCATGAGAACTTAAAAAAAAAAGCCAACTATGGACTTGTTGGCTGTTTACTCCCTCCACACATGCCAAGACCAGAGACAAGCCCTCCTTTCTTGTTATTCGTTATCACACACAGACTTCCATTTCAAAGTAATTCTTATTTGTTCAGGTGATACCCAGTGCCCTGTGCACTGGGCTGTGAGTCACCAATACCCTGCTCAGCAGGGGCTGTTTTCTATGTGATCCCATGCCTGGCAGTACGTTTCAAGTTCATAATCTGTTATTCTGTGTCTCTTCCAGCGTGGTTCACACCTTTCCCTTCCCACAGCAAGTCCTGAGCTGTAAAAAGATGCATCCTGTGGGCGTCCACGTTAACACACACCAGGGAGGGCGAAGAGCAGGTTTGTGGTTTCAAAAAGAAACTCAGAATTTACAAAGCAGCTGCCAATTGGCCAGACCTTAATTTTGCAAATTTATTTAGGAAAAAAAATTAACATGAGCAAATGAGAATACTTCAGTGTTACAACAGAGTATATAAATGTCTAGCAATAGTCAAATAATTTGATCTTTAAATACAAAATAACCACATGAACACCTAATATACAGGTTTCATCTGAATACATATTTATTAGATAAATATTAGGTTGTCACATCATCTAACTACATACAGTTTTGCAAGACTAAAAATCACAATTATTTTTTCTGACCAGTTTAAAGTATGAAATGATTGCATTGTACTGTACATACAATGTACAAACAAAGACAATGGCCATTTTTGCATGTTGCTTCAGATTGTACTTTTTTTCTTTTTTTTCTTTTTTTTTTTTTTTTTTAATTCCCCTCTGATCGCGTTATCAAAAATTGTACAAAGTATGAATTTGGTTGCAATTTATTTTTTCCTGAATCCCCGTATTTTTCTTCATTATTTCTGTAGCACCCTAAAAATACACAGGTGATAGACTAGTACACGTAAGCTAAATATTACATGTAGATAAAACAAAACGAAGGCTCAGAGTATATTACAGAAGTGAAAGTGAAACAAATGCTGAGACTCCACAAACGCTAACAAACAGGATTCATTTTCCACATAAGATGGAGCTTCAAGCTTCTTTTTTCCTGCGAAATAAAAACAATGCACATTCCAAGGAAAATGAATGCATTTCTGTTAACATGTCTCTATTTGTCATTTACATATGTACAGCTGTCCCTTGAGTCTCCGCTGCAGACATTGGCATGTATCTGTCAGTCCTATAGTAATGTCTTGGCAGCAGAACTGTAGATCTCAGTGGGTTCTTTCCCAGATGAACTTCCATAGGGAAACAATTTAAGAGTAAACAAACAAACAATAAAAATACTACTGGAAATTCATATAATAATTAAGCTTAAAAAGAAATGACTGTGATTACCCTATTTGCTAGGCTTCTTTTCTCTAAACCTTAATATGGCAGTGAACAGATAAAAAAATAACTAAATTTTCATTTAGAAGCCTTTTCATACTGACTCCGCTATACAGTACCTGATTTTAGCTGACAGGTAAGTTTTAAAACTGTCTCAAATGTCCAACATTTGGGTGATGGGTAAAAACTGTATTTTTTCACAAGTTCTGCTTAGAAACCAAATGTTTCTGTAAGCTTAAAAATGTCAACTGTCTGCTTTAATTCTCTGTTACTGTACAAAGCAGATGCAAACACTGCTCCAAACATATTGCTAATATCTATGGGTGGGGTTTTTCCCTTTATGCTTTCCAACAGGTACTTTTAAATGATACATTTTAAATACTACCAGTTAGCAAAAAGTCAATCCTTAACATATGTGGTTTAAAATGCTAATGTTGTGTTTAAGAGAAAAAAAAATCATTTCAGATGACAAACTCAGCTGCTCAGGAATTAATGGAGGGTGGAACATTAAACAGAATCAATTAATAAAAACTGAGCAACCAGTTCCAACTAGTAATGAGAAATCTTCTTTATTCCCAAACCTATGGCTTAAGAAACTCCCCCTTCCCCCCACCCCAACAAAACCCCCAAATTCTAAGGGCAAAAAGTCAGTTTATCATTAGCCACCCCTGCAGATGACTTCAATACCTACATAAACAATGCAGCAAAAATACAGGGGGAAACTACTACAGTACAAAACACTTCTGTAACTGAAGAACGGCCTTTCCTAGGAACTGCGAGAGAGCAGCACCACACCACAACCATATTACCATGTATTACACCAAGGTATCTTTAATACTCTGCAGAAATCTTCTACAGGTTGTCAAGCCTACATAAGAAAAAAGACACTTCTAAGCAGAATAAAATATACTATACTGTTTCCCTCCCCCACCCACCAACATCCCAAAGTGTTACTGTGCCCTGGTTCCAGAGACCGGAGCGATATAAATACGGTACCTCACATATTTGCTGCTTGCCTTAGTGCATCTTTACCTGTTCAGACAGCTGGTCCTAGGTGTTCTGCTCACTTGGGCAAATGAACAATGCCTCTGCCACTACCAGCCCTCAATCACCCACAGTCAGTGAACATCAGTCAGTTACTTGTTTGGGGGTTTTTTCCCCTAGGCAACCACTTATTATTATGTTTCCATGACAGAGCTGGGCCCTGATTGTCCGGGTACTGCCTGATGTATCAATTCATTCAACACATAAATGGATATGAAATTTGGGCTAATTTATCAAGAGAAAACAGGAGGGGGGAAAAAGAAAAAAACCCAACTCCCTTATTCTGTTAAAGAACCCTCAATTTTCTTTTTTAAAAAAGGACCTCTATTTTTCTTCAGACAAGGTATTTAAAAACACCAGCAAAAGTATAACCAGATCATGAAAATGCTGAATATTATCAAAGACGATACTAAAATATTCACAGATATTTACAATAGCAATTCTTAAAATAATTGTTTTTGCATAATGAACAGCGCCTTTCTTAAAAAAACTCGAAACAGGAAAAATATAAGTGTGGGACCATCTCTACATAATATGTTTGACAGAGTCAATACTCCTACTAGAAAACAAAAGAACTAAACCACCATTTCCTTTAATATCTACAGCAAGGTGCTGCTGACTAGCACATATATATCATGACACATGTACAGCAGTAGTGGGAAACGTTAACAAAGAGAGCAAAACAAAACAAAAACTGCAAAGAATTTACAAATCTGACTTTGGTGAAGAAAGCAAATCCAGAGTCATAAGCACAGAGCATGCCATTTACAGCACTGCAAACTAAACACGGAGGGCTAGGCAGCTAGCTAGTCAAACCAACAGGAACTAACAGGATTTTGCCTGGCACTTCTGTTTAAAATGTATTGTGGTGAGCAAACACAGGGTGTTTGACTGGACTTGGGATGAGGAAAAGGAGTAGGGTCAAATTTGCTTTAGTAATTAAAAGAAACAAAACCAATAACTGTACAGTGGGCAAAAGCTGAAATGTTGCACCACAAGGGCAAAGTTGGCACACATGCACTTCTTACACAGCTACTGTACATCATTTATAAGAGAGAAAGAGAGAGAGAGACAAAGAGCACAGAAATGGGCACAGAAGCAACAGGAAGCTCATGCAGGAGCAGCAACCACACGAGAAGCACAGATCACAGGGGCAAGGCAGTGATTGTGGCAGCAGGGTCTCTCGAGGGCAGTAGCAATCTACCAACAGTTACTGATTCTCCCCATGCCCGGTCCTTCAGAAGAAAGAGCTCATCCCAGCAGCCAAAGTTTGAAAAAAAGAAACTGAAGGAGGAGAAAAGAAAAGGGCTGAAATATCTGTAACAGTCACAAAACAGAAATGCAAAGCAAAACAAAAATGAAGCTGTAAGGTATCTGTCCAATGTCAATGCCCCTTCTCAAGCCAATTATTAAAAACAATTACGCAGGTAATGATGTTACTCTCCCTCCGTCCTGCAATGATTTCCTGGCTGCCTTCAACCCAGCTCGTCTTACCATGTTTTGTGCAGTACAGTAACACAAACGCCTGGGGTGCCGAAGGCTGTAGGTAATAATGAGGAACAGTTTGGTTTGCATCCACCCTCCCTCTCTTTTCCATTCCATATGGCATATACAGCAAAAAGATCTATTACAGAACCGCAAGAGCTGGATGTTAACTCAGCCACAAAGGGTACTGATTTCAAACCAAAACCACAAAAAAATCTCTAAACATCGCCAACATTTTTAAATTTTCCTGGGTGTTCCCAATCTGTGTGTTTGGCCAGAGGAATCCTCTGCACAGAGCTGGTTATGATTCCTGTGCTTGCAGAAATACCAACACCCGCGGCTGCAGCCTGAAGATTTTCAGGATTCTGTTACTGGAATCGCATTAGCTAAACTGCTGGCTCCCTCTGACAGGCCCGTGTGTCTTCCCTGTCTCTGCCACTCAGCTGTAGGATTTGTGCTTTTTGAGCTTTGTATGTGTTTTTGTTTTCTTTTCTGTGTGAGGCCAGGACAATCACCCCAATGCAAACCTGTGGCTGGAGGGGGGCAGAGGGGAGGCGGGGTGGAGGGAGGAGATACAGTTTCAAATAAATGGAAGAACATGTTGGAAGGACACTCTGAGACGGGTCAGTTAAAGACAGTTCCATTTTGTTGCCTTTTCTTCCCTTGCCAAGATTCTGTTTTGCCAAGATACTTCACACTATGTTTATCACAGAACTCTCTCTCTAGAGGACGAACAACAAATGGGGTTTCCAATAGCTGCACAACTGTCTATGCTTCTTTGTCACATGTAGCACGGCAGACTCAGAGATTACTGCATTTATTTATATTGTGTGTTTTTTTCTCCCGTCACTTTCGCAGTCTTTGAAGCTGACAAAAGCAGTTCCGAGATGAAGAAAGCAGGGAGTGCACCACTGGATCAAGTTGTGAGTTTTTTTTCTTCTCTTGTGGAAAAGGAGTGTAAAGATTTCTCGCTGTGCAGCCACATGTGTGAACAAGTGAAAGGGATGGGAGAATACACAAGGTTTCAGTTGTTCTCAAAGAGAGACAGAAGGTCATCATTGCTATTGCTTGGCAAATCAGGAGGATCCAGGTACGAAAGCAGCTCATCTGGATTTGTGAGTTCTGGAAGCAGCTATAAAATACAAAGATAAAAGGAAAATTACAGGTAACAGAAATACAATTGAGAAAAGAAAGGGATTAAACACCACACATTCCTGGAAACTGGCTTTCACATGTATATATCCAAATAAGTCGGAAAGCAGCAATACAAACCTAACACCCTAAGATGATGCAATATCCACTTGTTTATGAAGGCCTGTATTGCTCAGTTTTCACCTGTGAATTACATTACCATCTCAGTTAGGGTTTTTCAGTCAACCTCCCTTATCACAAAGTTCACCAATAAACAAAGTATATTTCTCGGCTAGTGATGCTGACAAAAACTTCTCATTAAATGCCCGTTATGTATGTTAGCTTCATATAAAACACCAAGTAAAAACTTTAACCACGTAGTTTGAGTAATACATATTTAAGCTTCATGGCAGCTCAGCAAAGAGTGCTCTATGTGACTTGCACATGGCAGTGTAATGATAATCCTAAATCTGCATCCCTACAGGAAGAAGCAGCCTTGTACTTTCCTCACCCCTGTGCACGGATGTAAGCTCAGGGGCAGGTAACACACCCAGGGCTAAAACTTCCCAGAAAGGAGAAAGAAGGGGGGCGGAAATAAAAGAGGAAAAAAAAAAACCCAACTGCAAAAGGGTATGGGGAGAGGAGTGGCAAGGCAGGTGGGAGAGTCCTTTTCCTTCTGTGGCAGTGAGTTTACAATGGTTGGAAGTACTACAGCATTACGTGCAATTCCAGACATTTTAAAGGGTCAGGGGCGTAACATCCCATCCAACGGAAGCTGCGCTAATCTTCTAAAGTATCAAAAGGAACAGCTGCAGAGGTTTATTTATATTTTTATTACTACTGTGTTTTAAATAGGAAATCTTGTTTTTCCAACCATCAATCACTCAGATTCTTTTTGATCTGATGGGTAATAAGGACATCACAACTCCTGAGTTCCGTACCAGGCACTGTTTTCTGCTTTATTCTGCATCTTGCCATATCCTAGTCAAAAAATAAGTGTCATTTATAAAAAAACACCAGGGAAGAATTTGTAATAAACTCCCTTTATATCTGTAATAAACTTCCCTTTATATCCAGTGTTATGTTAAAGCAAAGACAGAAAAATATGGACTGCTTTAACAAACTTAACAGCACGTATGAGAAATTCATTTGAAGTTGTTCTGTTTTCAAATACTATAAAATGAAAAGCTTGAAAGCTTGGCTGCATTACATTTAGCATGCAAATATAATATTTGCATGCTTCTGTTACTCCTGTGCAAATGCAGCTGCATCTTCTAAAGTTACATGGATGAACATATCTTTCAATATGCTAACCATGAAATGCAGAAAGAAGTTTATTACTTCCTAAGCATTTTGAAAAAAAACACAATGTCAAGTTTACACAAACAGAATCTCCCAGAGGAATGCTTTTCTTAAAGCACCGCCTCCTCTTATTCATGGCAAAAATACTGTTGTCATAGTTCTAGACTAAAGGCATAAGGCTTAAATGTATTTCACCTGCTATCATGATTTATGAATACCTAGTACAGAAGCCCAAAAGAAAACTGCATTCTACCAAATGTGTATAAAGTAAAAAATGGTTGAATTTGTCCTACGATTTTACAATTAAATTCTTAAAAATTTAACATAATGTCTCTGAGACCCATTCTTGTACACAGGGGATTTAATTTATTTTTTTTTTCAGAAAGGTGGAAGTTTTAAACAACATGCTCAGTATCGCTGAAGAGCAAGTACTCCAAGCTCTGAGGGTGACCTTGGCTCCCTTGCTGGGAGCTGAAGGTACTGCGATGAAGCAGTGGTAAGAGACAGAGGAGCACCAGGGAGGGGGTAGAGGCAGAAGAACATGCTAGACTTAGGGTCAGAATCTGGAGAGGTGCACCCAGTGCTCCTGAAGTGAATACTTTGAGAGGTAGTTCTAATCAGTCATTTTCTCTGACGCCTCTGCTGTCTTATGTGTGCAGATCACCTGGATCTGTATCTATACAAGGTATGTCCTATATCCTAGGTTACACCTCTAAACTGCATCACACTGAAGTCCTAAAGAATTAATGTGACTGAGCCAGGAGTGAGTGGACCAAGCTGCCTGCCCATAGTACAGTCCCATTTGGTTTGCTGCATGGAACTTTATACAGCCTGGTTCCACAACACATTAAAATAATCCAATGATTCTGACTCAGCTCACAGATATTTCAGGGAGCTATATTCCCCACACTGCCTTCTCATTTAGCTAAGATAATTTCAGCCTCCTGTTAAGAATCTGGCATACCCCCATCAGAGATAACCACAGTACTGTGATAAATGCACAGGTTTTCCTACTTTGCTTTTCCTGATGAATGAGTGCCTGAGCCATAACAGCATACTTTGTGTTCTTAAATACTTGAAGAAAAAATGACATTTTTATTTCACCTATTAATATTGCTCATACAGCATCCTTAAGGGTTCAGAACTCTTAACTGCCACTTGAACTATCATTCCCAAAGGATGTGCATGTGACCGCGTTGTGTGAAACAGAAGCAGTCTGGTTCAGATAGAAGTTACTCCACTGAGCTCTGTTTCCAGTGCACCCATTCCTCCCCTAGCCCCTTCCTTCCCCTCTGTGAGGCTACCTGCTGGCACAGTGCTCCTGTGTGACTGGAAAGACGTAAATATACAGCAACAGTAAATACAGATATAAATGCAAGGCACAGAGGTGAGCATTTATCTAAGAAAATTACACTGTGCAGAAGCAGACTTGGGAACAGACAGAAGAAAATACACATACGGGAACACATGACTCCAACAAAAATCCAATCCTAGTGATACCAAATTTGTATTTCAGGAGGTAGGTGGTTAACCAGAGAGATACCTCAGATAATTCACTTCCAACTCCACTGAATGGATGGTAAGAGATGGAAGATCACTTTTGGCCTTAAAACTAGGTTTATCTTTGTTTCATTGTGAGCTTCCTCCCATAGTGGCTAAAGAGGCAGAAGACACCCTTGTTGTTTGTTCTTCCATGTGGCACACCAGGAGGAAGAACTTGTGCTGCTGAGCTGCCTGCACAAGCGGGTATGGATGGGCACAGCCTGGTTTTGGCTGCAGGGAGCAGGGATAGTGCCATAGCATGGGCCAGCACAGATCGCCTTCTCACTGGCCAGGGCACACTGCAGGGCTCAGCATGCAGCTTGCTTGGCAGAGCTCCACCACAGTCAGCCACACACAGCTACTTCCTTCCTCTTATTCAGGCACTGTGATGGCTACAGAGTCTATATGAGCACATGGGAGCTCCCATCCAGTGATGGGGAAGGGAGGATGTGGCTCCCCTCCTGGTGCCTGGACTGCTGTCCAAAGAAATGCCTGTCCTGGTGCTGGGAAGAGGCTATGGCTCGCGTGCCATACAGCTGCTCAAACCAGAACTGTTCTCCCAGCAAGTCAGGAGAGCCTTGTCACCTTGGCTGCAGCACTTGCACCCATGTACCAAAGCATGAAAGGATGGCATGTGCCATGGAAGCAGCTCCCCATCCCCGCATCCTCCCCGCCCTCCCGCCACGATGCGAAGCACACGCTATGGCAAGCAGATGATAGTATGACACAGACTTACATCCAGCGAGGGCTCCGGCATGTCGGGTGCTCCCTGTCCACCAGCCTGACCCTCTAAGGCTGAGGAGGGATTAAAGGTCAGGTCACTGTGTGGATGGTTGCTAGAAGCGGCCGGGGGTGGCTGCCGGGACTGCTGGGTAGGAGGCCCGCTGTGATGTAATGGCTGCCCTGACTGGCTGCTGGGGTGAGGGACGTGCAAACCTTGCTGCATGGAAGTATGGGACTGATCAGTGCTGCCGGGATGAGGGATCTGCGGAGGAGGAAAAAAGCAGGAAAAGAAAGTGAGGCCACAAGGTATAGTGCTCGCGGTGCCTGACTCTGAAACCGCATGTTACAAAAAGAAATAACTTAAAATAAATTAAAAAAGACACCACAACAACAAAAAAACCCAAACAGACAAAAGCAACAAAAGAAAGACCAGAAAAAAAAAAAATGTAATCAGGAAAAAAACCTCCATATCCCAATGCTTGGGGAAGTGTTTCAGCTTTTTGAAGGTTATCTGCTAGGGGGACATAAACACATGGGATTTGCGCTGTTGGTTTGCTTCCTTGTGATGTGGGAAACTGTACCTGAAGATGCAACCTCAAAGAGGAGGGAAGGAGGCTTATGGGTACAGCTCAGCATGAGCAAGGCAGATGCTTTTGTCCTAAAAAAAAAATCCACGAATGAACGGAGAATTTGTTGAATAATAATTCCTATGCCAGGAAACTGATTATCTGAGAAAATGCAGCATTTCTGCTCAGCTCCCTTATTGGGTAGCTTCCTGATATCACTGCCTACTTGTGTTTCAACTCAATACAAACATCTTGCAAACACCAGCCCTTACCACTCTTCCCCACTTTTTCTCTTCAGAATGCAACACCCACATTAAGGGCTGAAGATTTTCCCTGCTGATATTCATGGGGTCTGATGGTTGACAAAGAAACAAGCCAGCGAGCTCCCCCCACCAGCAGAGCTGCTGTAGGTGGCTGCGTACCTACTGGCACAGCATTAGCTTAAATTAAGCTAATAATCACAATTCTATTTTGTATCCATGCTGTGGATAAGTTCTCTGGCAAAAGCTTCGTATTTTTTACATTTTCCATGGGGAATACACTACCAAACCATATTCATCTTCCAAGCCCTGTAATAGAAGAATGGGGGAAAAGTCTTCCTCACATGACAGAGAAGCAACAAAAATGCACAAGCCCAATTCTTCCTTCCACTGCATATCACATTTAACGCTAGGGGGCTCTCTGGGGCCTGACCTTGGTGCCATGAGAAAGAAGTGTGTGAATGCTTCAGAATCAGATGTCTCATGTTAGTTGGGTACATGGAGAAGCAAAAAATGTAAACATTTTTTGAGGAATGCTATATGTTGCCACAATGTGGAGCTGAAATAAAAGGACATATACATACAACAACAGCATGAAATTCATTCAGCCAAGCCAACAGAAACCAGCAAAACGCTATGTCAGCATTGACCCTTTGATATCACAGTAAACTGAAAGGTCATATCCTGCATCTTCAGTATTGGAAAGCAAAAGGGAGGTCATTACAAAACTTAACTAAAATGTTCCCACAAAAGGAAAAAAAAAAAAGATAAATTAGAGAAATAAGCATTAAAAGAATACATTTCACCACTCTTCTGAAAACTGAAACCTGAATGCTGATCCACTGGGACAGTCATACTCAGTTACACAGAGATCCTTTATAGTACCTTGGTAATATGATGGTTGGTGGAAATGAGCAGGATTCTATCTGCAACGCTGCATTTGGGCGTATTTCCCAAGGAGCATTTTAAAGTAACTGTCAAAAAGCATTGATACACACTCTTCTCTCCATTAGCATCACAGTTTGACTACCTGCAAAGCATTCTGCAAGGTTACTGTTGTTACCTTAGGGGTAAACTTGTACAAAATTTGCCCACAGACCATACCTGAATGTCAACGAATCTGCAGCCTAAAAGCTTTACAGAAGTCAAAGTGAAAGCAGATGCTATTCAAACAGTACTGTTTTCTTCTTTATTCATTGAGGATGTGTGAAACATGGCAATGGAGAAAGCTTAGTAATAACAAAAAGTAAAAAGCTATTTAAGAGAGTGTTGCTAAAGCGGGAAAGCAGTTCCCGGAAAACAAAATGAAACAAAACAGGATCATCTTGAATAGTCTCTTAAATTCACCCCTGAATGCACAAAGCAAGCGTCAGACTGCCATATTTAGAGCAATATTTAAACCAAGGGCATTTATATGTTCACAGACATATTTCAAAACAAATAAGCAGGTTAGAAAGTCTACATTATGTTTATATAGCCAAGCATTTTTATATATAAGTATTTTGTTGATAAGGCAGCATCTTAGGCCCTGAGATAAATGCTAGATAGGGAGTAATTGTTCACTGTAAGACTGAGGGCCACCATCATCTTAAACAGCCATTGCAGGTTCAAAATCTGTCCAACTTAGGCCACAGACTCTACCAGCCTCCCTGTGAGAAAGCAAAATGCTCAGGGCTTCAACATTTTTCTATTTGCATTCATCTTACAAATGATAAGTTTGTGATGGTGCAGAAACATTCTAATCAGTACACTTTGTGTATGATCAGCGTGCACCTGCAACTCACATTGTTTTATTTTAAAAACACTAACCCACACTATGAACATGGAGTCTAACAAAGTTGCCTTTGCTTATATAGGAAGGTTAATTCCTCTTGTTTTTAGGAGTATAAACTTTGGCACTCTTAGAACATTTACTATCTATAAAAGAAAAGCTTAGAGCAGACAAAAGTACATCTTCAGCTTAATAACACAAACACAACTCTTCATGAGCCCAACAGTGACCTCTAGGACTGCTGAGATGTATAGCTGGAGAGAAACGGGAACAGCCAGCTGCAAAACAATGTTCCTTTCATCTCAGGATAAAACTGATAGTGCAACAAAAATCAGCAGGTTAAGTTGATAGTTTCTCTCTCTCTCCATTACTGGGGTCACAGTTTTACCAACTCTTTTGCAGGGTTAGCTGGCAGAACCACTGAAAGGTGCTGTCCTGCCCTGCTGCTGATCTCACTGCTTCTCCTATTCATGCCTTTGTAATTGAGTGCATCCTTGCAGGCATGCAGTGAACTCAGCTGGGAAGCTGACAAGGAGCAAAGCTAAACTATCCCCCCACCCCAAATTAGTTCTTCATCACATCAGTACCTGGATCCAGATCACTTCATGGCTGCAATGACACTTGTGCTGGTGTGTGAGAGAGGAAAAGTGAAAACAGAAACAAGAGCAATGACTTTTTACAGCAGCACCACCTCACTGAGTCTATGAAACTATGGCGTGATCATACATTGCTCAGTCACGTACCACTCCTTACAATGTTTGCAGTAAGCACTAAACTACAGCTACCTTTGTCTAAAACTTGTTTACAATTTCTGAAATGAAACATAATGTGATTGTGGCAGCTGTTTTGTAGCAATCTTGCACTGACTTAGAAGCATCTGCTCTATAGTTCACAACACCATACGGGGGAAGAAGTGTTGCTTCTAGTCATGCTTCAGGTCTTGATTTTCTTCTTGTGTAACTGCAGGTTTGAGAGAATGTATTTCAGATGATCCAGCCCTTGTTACCCAGCCCTACCCACACTGGGCAAACACATCTGCATTTCCTGGAGTGATCTATGGAGTATGTCTGGGGGGAATCGACGTTCTCTGCCTATCACTACTAGACAAAGGCCACCACATAGATCTTCATAATAGGAGAATTAGGAATTTTCCCAGCAATGTTCAACTCCAGTTAGAGACGGATTTTGGGTCTAATAGGACTGAACATCTGATTCTGACTCACCTTGTAAACATGAAACAGTCAAAGTGAATAGTAGATGAAAACAAAATACACCTTAAATGCGTAAAAAGAAAAGACAAAAAGCCAGACGAGAGCACAGGCAACATCCCAAAACCTTAGTTCAATTATGCAATATGATTTCTAGATATTTTTGTACAAAGATGTCTGTCTAAAGACATTCAGCTACACAATTTAGGAATGTGCTAATGGCATGCATTTCTCTAAAAGCAGTAATTTTAAAACTGCTTTTCCTCAGTGCCTGCTACAGACAAACAGTTCATTTCTGACAGAGAAGAAAGGGAGAAGAAGAAAAAGAGAGAAGGAGGAAAGCAGAGATTTTTTTAATCTCGAAAAAGCTCTGTGGGAGCACTACCAGTCCTCAAGCACATCCTAAAGACTGCATGGCCAGATTGACACAGTCAATCTAATTCCTTTGTGCTAACAGACCTGAAAACTGATCCTCATTAGAGAAAATCAACCATTGACATAAATTAGGTGTAACCTGCTTTAGCACTGCTTCCTGTTCCCAACAGCATATCTTGCGTATCATGACAGATGAGGGAGAAGTGAGACAAAGGTTTACTTTAATTGCCAGCTATCATAAACAAGTTATCAGATTTGCTGCAGACTGGACCACAGAACCAAAAATCTATTAACATCTGCCCACATACGCTCTTACAGCTCTGGAACAAGCACAGCCTTGAGCACTTTCATGTTTGCTGTTATCTGTAAGCAGTCCCATTGTCAGAAAGCCTCAAAATTTTCACTTTCATACTCAACCACGTCATATCCTACCACTTCAGAAATTTCACTGGGGCAGCTACTACAGCAAAAGTACAGCAGTTAACTGATGAAATCAAGAGTTGGTGTCAGGTAATAGGAAGCAAAAAAAAATTCCCTGTGGCTCTGATTCAAAGGAAAGTAGCTGTGAAGGGGTTCAAGATGGTAGTATTTCGCCTCACTACTATATTCTAACACTGCATGGTTGGCTGTGATGCAGGTAACTCAGACTGCCCTTTAAGCTGGGCATGTGGCATTTGCCAACATAAAATTGAATTTACAGCATATTTGCTCTTTTCTTTATTAGCCTGTAAAGAGTTAAAGTCATTACAGTTTCTAGATTCTTCCTTTGCAGCCTTGTTACTTGAGTTCTCTCCAACTGCTAAGAATTCTCTCTCCCTCCCTTTCCATTTCTCACCATCCTCCTTGGGAAACCCACTGCCAGCTAGAGGAGACATTGACTGAGTAGGCTTTTGCTGAGCATCTGCTACCACACTGCCTCACTACATTCTGAAACTGTACTTTCTAGTATTCATTAAAGACACGGCACAGATGACTTGTCAAGTTAAACATCGTTCCTGTACAGTAACAGCACACTATAAAGCCCCTGCCCTGTAACTTAAATGAACATAAAAGGACGTATACACACACCCCACACACAAAAAAACAGATGACTAGCCATGCCTAAGAGCTAAGTACTTCTGGTAGCTTTTCTATCACCTAACTGCTGCAGTACTCCATTTTCTGGAGATATATAAAGGTCTGTATATAAAACTCAGTGCTCTGAGCAAGCTGCTTCTCCAAGGCACTGCTTCTGCCTCACCTCCTGAGACCCAAAGAACCTCCATTTTTCAGTCTCTTACTCTGATACATTCTCACACCTGTGACAGCATCTCTCCTTGAAATCTAAGTGCTCAGCCTATTCGCAACAGCTTAAGGGTGCCTTTCATGCTACTTGGGTAGAACTCTAGTCAAAATGCTTTGATACAAATTTTGCCCTCAGGGACAAAGCCACGGAAGGTACTGTCCCTGCTTTGAAGTCATTCAATGCTTTACTATAACAACCTGTCTCCTGAAGATGGATAGTCAAAGACCCTGCTGGCCTAGGAAATGAAGTCTAGTTTTTTTCGGGTGTTAGAGCAAAGCACCATGATTAACGCAAGCACATGGAGCCAAATTCTCTCTTTCAGATAAACAAGCTTAAATGACAATTCAAAAAGCTCAGAAATGCTTCTCCGAAACCTCAAAAAGGCCAGAAACTAAAACTAGCATTTTTTTGCATTCCATAGGACTACACTATTTCATGAACTTCCAAAGTGAGGAATCCACAGAAAGTAAAAGCAGTACAGGAGGCAAGTCCATTAGCTGGATGAAAGCGCCTTACCCCCACAAAGGAAAACCTACGTGCATAGCAGCATCACTTACAGATTCCTGCATGGGGTGGCTGAGTGGTTTGTCGAGAGCTGCCATGCTGCTTGGCATATCTGGGGGATGTGACAGCTGTGGCCCATGCATGAAGTCATTCATAGACGTGCCACCAGGATTCCCGTGCGGGAAGTCAAAATTGCCATGACCTTGGTAACTGTTGCCTAAAAGAGAAACAGATGTGATATGTAAGAAACTATTTGTTACCCAACATTATCTCCAATAGTGTTTTGTAAGAGCTGCACAGCACGGCATCCTGCCTGCACAGCTCAGTACAAGGCAACTGCAACACAGAAAGTGACAACACTGTGCTCCCCACTGTTGGAATGAGCTGGAAGAACAGGCAGGGAAAAACGGCACTCAGCTTTCAGGTACATGTTGTAACTAACTGAAAACTGCTGACATTTTGAAAAACTACTTTCAAATCACCACATAAATTTAACCATGTTGAGAAGTGAAAAGGGGTATTAAATGCCAAGGAATATTTGCATCTGGAAGCATCCTGGTGTAACTGAAACTGACTGCCCAAGTCCAAAATCAGTTAGAGGACACCTGTGTTAGTCTATGCTTCTACACACTCAGTAAGATTGCAGCATTCTTTGGTTTTTGATGAAGCTAACTGACAGAACTGTATCAGGAGGATGCTACAGTATCAGTTCATCTGTTTTACCTCTTCTGTGGTATAAACAGGCAACCGCTGGTAAGACAGGGCAGAAGAGGCCTTCATGTCCAGCTGGAGTTTGTGATGTAATTCTCCTTACTTCCCACAAAACCTAGTAAAATTCACTTGACTGTCTGCAAATATAACATCAATTTTCCACTCTTTGATCTCAGTCTTGTCTTCAGAGTTACAAACTGGATGCCTGTAGCCTGTGTTTCAGCATGTGAATATGCACACTCGTAATGAAAAACTAATGACTATGAAATCCACCTATCTTCAGCCTGAAACTATGTTCTCCAAAGTTCCAAAATTTCACACAAATTGATAATAAATTATCTGGATTTACCCCCAGATATCTACCACATAGCAACAAGGCTGGAGTTCCTTGTGGATCCTCAGGACAAATATCATATGACCATCAATGGTATGTTTTGATCCATCCCATCTCAGCCCAGTGATCTTCACTTGAATGCTAAAGACAGCACCCACCCCAATACAGAAATTTTACTCTCCTGTTTTTTCTGTCCAGATCCCTGTGTTAACACTTCCAACTGAGATACCAACTCTGGTGGCTTATTTTCTATGGAGAGCAAAAATTGAACTAAACCCAATCAGCTATTTCATATAAGCAACTGAATTGGATGGTACTGAGCTCTGAAATAACAGAATAACTCTGGAGCTTGCATGGAGAGGCTGCAGTTTGTCAGCTGAAGTACAGCACCTTTAAGTCAAGAAGGGAGTTTGATAAACTGAAGAAGCTGCATCATTTGCTCTCTAGCGCAGATTCACAAGCTGAAGTTTAATCTCAGAGGAATAGAAGTCATTAGCCATGTAAGAGTATTTCTCAAAGAAGTCAGGACTTTGATGTATCATGTAAATTACTGCAGAGCTTTACTAATTCTCATTTTGTTAATCTGCAAACTGGATGAGTCTCACAGAATATAGCTGGTCTTGCCTTGCTTCTAAGGAATGATTTAATAGCAGGGAGCTGGAATAAGGCCTTGTATTATTGAGTACTTGTTCTTTTTGGAAGTTAAACTTCAGTATGCTTACTGTCAAAACCAAATAAACAAATATAAACTACAGTAGTAATACTACTACTGCTTTGCTCTACAGTGCTGTTAATCCAAGGACATTACCTAATTCTAAACACTACATTTCAGTGCGCACATTGATGGAGAATGCAGATGCAAGGCAGTGTGCCCAGGGAGTTACAGCCATGCAAGAGCATGCCCTTCTCTGCAGCAGAGTTGTAGCACATGCTGAGGGACAGACCTATAAAGACATATAGGATAATCTGGAGCTCTGCATTGATAGGCCTATTGCAAGGGAAATAGAAAAGCGTGGGTTTCACCTGCCGCTGATGAGTCAGGCCTCTGAGAAACAATGACTACCTCTGCTACAGGATCCACAGGGGAAGGCAGGAAAATACCAGTCTAGGCAGCAATTGTTACACAAACCCTAAACCTCACTTTACATAACTACCCTGTCTGTTCGTGATTATAAAGTAGAAAGATGACGAAGAATAGATGGCTGTTTTCATGCTCTGACTGCACTTCACTCCTACTAAATGAGTGAAATATTTGTGGTTCAGTGCTCTTGGCTTTGTTATAGTAATCATTCATCTGCTTGAAAACCTGAAAAGTTTTATCATCTGTCATCAGTTTTGCAGTCATTGGAGCAAATTAACCATATTTTGCATGCAATCTATATTTTTCTTCAAATGCCTGCAAAAAGCACATATATCACCTTGTAATTCATTTGGGGATTCTGATGGTGTGAACAGTTTGGTCTTTTCCCAGAGTTCAACTGAGCCATATCACATTACTTGCACACACACGCAAAAAAAAAAATCAGTCTCTGGTTTCATGTTTTCAGAATTGTCACTATAATTGAGTTTTTCACAACATACCAGTCGTTTGAAAATGTATCTCTGCTGCCTGTATTTAATTCCCTGTTTCTCAATCTGGCAGCACATGGGTAGAGGAACTCAAAAGTAATTTTCTAATACAAAGGTGTTTGCAAAACTGTTAAAAGCTCTGTAGAAATCATTCACTTTCTGGTTAGCCTACCAAATGTCACTTACCTGGCCACAAGTTAAACTCAGCATCCCAGGCAGCAGAGTTAATTAATGGGTCAGGTTCCCTACTTTGTAACTTCTGTAGCACTAAGTGCCTTCACTTGAATGAGAGTGCAACAGCAGGAAAATGGACAGAAAAAATTAGGAAATATGTATATTGTGGCGGGCCATGAATATGTAAGGTAACATACAATGTTTGTTGATTCAGGGACAGCTGCATGGCAATAAATATGACAAGCACCTATTTCCTTACTAAAATATATTTCCCTCTAAACAGGTGAATCTTAAATGCAGAGACTGATGCAGAATTTCAGAACTTCAGCTATATAATTTCCTTTCCTTATGTAACTCTCTGAGAAGATGCAGTGACATATCTGAATCACAAAGCTGACTGAATCACTGACTTCCACAGCCAGTGTGCACAAAGGTATAAAACTAACCTTGGTTACCATACTCAGTGGAGTTGTTGCCTCCTGGAGGAGGGGGCAGGGATGGATAAGGCGATGGCCCAGGACCCAAAGCTGCAATCATCTCCATTACATTTGGCATGATCATCTGGCTTGGGCTCATGGTCTTAAATCTTTTTGAGGGAATGCCATCTGGGTCATCTTTGATGTGAATATCTGACTTTATAGGGACCGGCCTCCAACTGCAAGTTGGATCAATAGTAACTTCTTCAAACTCTGAGCTGTAAAATAATGTCAACATTTTAGCACATTGATTATTATTATTTTTTAATCAATTCTGATAGAGTTTCCAGAAGAATCTGCATGGTAACAAATGCTCTGAAATGCTCTAGTATAATACAACCTCAAGATCTTTCACTCCTCAAGTGTGCACCAAAAGCAAGTTTTAAAAAAGGCAACTGTGGGAGCACATTTCTGTGTTTATCAGCAGAAAAAACCCCAAACATATCTATGTGATATCATCACATGTATCATCATATCCTGATCTATCATCAGGAGACAACCCAAACAAAATTTATTAAGTAGATGGAAACTGATTCACTCTATCACCAGCTCCACCAAGGACCCATGAAATAGAATATTCAAGTTCAATCTAAGACCTACTTTGGTGTGACTATCTCAGTACTCATTAACCTATCTCCTAGTTGCATTCTTTTGGATATCTGAAATGATTAAGTTCACTTACTTCTGTATAGCGTTCAGAATACCCCACATATACTGGTCAACCTCCAAGCCCTCCAGTAGAGCGGTTTTACTAGAAAGGAAAAAAAAACCCAAACCTCATGTTACAATATTGCTACACATGCATGAAAGAGGAATGGGAGAAGGATAGATTAGTGATGAAATCAGCAGACTGAGATCCACCAACATCTGTAACATATAATTTAGGAATTATCTGGGGCAAACAGTTTTAGTTCTACATCTGCATTACCACCATAATGGTATTCTATATCAAACAGATGAGATAAGAATACATCTACTTGCATGTGTCCACACAAGCTGCTCACATGCATTGAATCATTTTTTTACTGAAACACATTGTTAATTAAATGGCTTTTCAAACACAGCAGATCTTTCCTGTGAACATCAGCTAGCACTGTTCTCTTTTTAAATTGAATTTTTTTTTTGAGCTACACAGTAATATGGCTTCAAAATAACCATGTATTACAGCTATTTTACGTAAGATCAGCACACATTGGGACGGAACAGAACAAAACAAGAAATGATTTAGTTACATAGGCACTTCGATCTGAAAGCAGGTGCTCTTACTCAGAGAAATAGGACAAAATTTTGGCCTGGATGTATGAATACATAAATTAAGAAGTTAAGTTATTAAATTCTTGTGGTATTTTTAGCCAAACATCGAAAGATTCAGGTAGTCCAGACAAAACACTTGCACTTTAGCGTACATATCAACCATGGACAGCCACTGAAACAAGCTTGCCTTCAGCCTGCAATGCCCACCTAACATCAGCTGGTACAGATGGGACTGAACTAGAGACTTGCAGAGATAGCTTTAAGTTTCTAATAATCCAGAGTGTTCCCACAATTTATGAAGCATTGCAAGAATTCTCCCTGAACTTTATACTATTAGATAAATGCACTATATACACCTTACTTCTAGCACTTCCTTTTTCTCCCGCCTTGATCTAAAGTATGATCTGAATTTGGTCAAATGGTCTACAACTGCATTTTATGTAGTATGGTTGCACTTACTTGCATACTGGACACCTCCAAGTTCCTCTTTCACAGTTCAGTTGCAAGTAAGATTCCAGATCAAAGCACTAGGTATCAGAAAGAAAGAAGAAAAAGAGAAATCAAAGGAAAATACCATATTAACTGAAACAGTTGGGTCAAAAGTAAAATTGTCATGAAAAAAAGCCTACGAGGACTGAAACTAAACCAAAAAGCTTACTTTCTCCCTCTACATTTAATATATGCACAGTTAATTATTTAGCTTGATAAACACAAAGAAATCACATTTCATTAGGTGCTCTCTTATGATAACTAAGCTAAAGGTACTGTAATAACACATGGATGAGGGCATACTGACAGGCCACTGGCATCTACTCACTTGTACATGCTTGCAATCGTGACCCCTTGCTGGCAGCTGAATCCGCCGGAATGTGATCGGACACTTCAGAGACACTTTAATAGCAGTTTGCTCTACGCCATCTTCCCCATTTAGTGTCGCATTGCCAGAGGAAGCTGCTACACTACTGAAGTTCCTCTTTACTGTTTAAGAAAAAAGTAAGTGTTGTGTAAAACACAAGTGTACTGTAAATTCTAACATAGAAAACTGAAAGACCAACACTTCGACTGTTAAGGGCCAATGTAGTGGACAATTTATCCACACAAGTGTATTCTGTGTAATTTAGGATATTCTTCTGAAGAGACAAACCATCACACACATGCAAATCAGCTATACCCTCAACCAAATTACGTGCCGTACAAGCACTCAAAGCAGCCTTAAAGAAAAAATAATCTTTCCACCTGGGCCTTCTAGGTAAGCCAAAAACAAATATGAGGGAAAGCCAGAGAGATTTTCCTGGAATGGGAAAGTCCTCATTAGGAACTAAGCTTGTATCCTTGGTGCTTTGTTACACCCACTCAAACAGTCCTCAGCATCTGTGGATACTGAGGATTTAATCTATTCACATGATGTTCTGGAAATTCCTGACAAGTACATCTTAAAGTTTTCAATAAGCAAGTAAATCCTGCGCAGAAATAGCTTATCACAACTGAATACAGGCATCCTGGAAAGTCATCACCCACACAAAATGGAAACTCACTCTTAGTGATACAATGTTCTGCTGGGAGGAGGCGTTTCTTTAGTAGACCTTGAAGTACAGAGCGAACTGATGGCCGGTGTACTAACTGCAACACGAACAAGTGTGACTGAAAGAAAACGCATTTTGTTACCAAGAGAACCAAATACACACAGTAAATACACTGCTGAACAGAGCTGCATTCTTCCCTTGAACACATGGCTTCTCTAAGAGCCTGGTGCTTAAATATGAAAGCTGGCTCTGCTCTGTGCGCATACCGGCTCCCTTAGGGATACTCTGTACACTGCATAGTATCTTGTTCCATGCTCCAGAACCATAACATATACACGGTCTCTAAAAAAGTAAAGATTTCCTGCATTTTCTCCCTCCTTAATATTAAGAATATATAGTGCTAACATATTCATCTCTGACATCAGGGGTTATTTTTAAAAACCTGAATTCTTTGACACTGTCTAGCCTCCCTGCCTGCCCTCAGACTATGTTTGAAGTTGCAAAAAATGACTTGCTACTGATGTTTCTGGAAGCAGCTGAATCTTTGTCCCCAACACAGATCTCACTGGTGATTCACAGGATGCTACCTGTGCTCTCAGCCATGAAATAAATGACATTAGGTGGAAAAACATCAGTATGAAGTAAAGCAAAATAGGTGAACGGCTTCTTGTCAAAGTGCATCACACTGCAACCTTGGGAGAAGTAGCAGCTTGCTTTATTGTCAGTGGCAACAAAACAGTCAAAAGCTCAGACTGTATGTGTGCAACCATCTGCATTGAAAATACAGTTCTCATCCCCAAGAGTGGAACCATAGGCAAGAAGAAAGAGGAAAGTTGCATGGTCTAGACTGCATCATAGAATGTATTTTTCATCTATTCAAAAAAAATCATTACCACCACCAATGATTATGCTGTTGATATTCTCATGTCAAACCACACTCAGTTTAACACTGTAAGTAAACTAAATTAGTACCAGACAACAGTCTGTATCACAAACATCTACTTGTACATTAATACACTTTAGCTGCCTTGTTACACAGGCACACACTAAATAGGTAGGAGATCAAACTCCCTTCCTTCCCTAGACCACAAGCCTTTTCAGGGACATGAGGACTCCATCACATTCTGCAATAATTCAGCAGCAAAAATTTCTACATTAGCATACTGACTGTGTCAACATCATCAAACAAGCGCCTTACCAAAAAAACGCATGGATAAAAAAGAGTAAGGCTCTTTCAGCTAAGGCAACATTTGTGAACCGTACTAAATAGCAAACTCAGCAACAGCAGCTGCAGCCATGAGCTCAGTGTACTTACACAACAACATGCTGTGACTGTAATTTGAATCGTGTTTCTTCCTGGCTGGCAGACGTGCTTTAGGTGCAGAGGTTTATGAGATGTCTTGTTGTCACCACGTTCAATGGTAAGTGGGGTTGCATTAACGCTGACCTGGACTGAAGCTGGCCAGTTTGTGTTCATTTGTCTGTCTTCATGGTGATAGCACTTGAACTGTAATTCCAAGTCAGACCTGTATAACAACCAATAAATCTTCCTTAATTTTGTGTTCACACTGCAGAGGAAGGTCGTTTTGACGCTAGGAAAGCTTTTTCTTCATCAATCAGATTATTTTTCTAGACTTATTGCCAGTAAAGGATATAACATACTTCATAAAAGCCCTTAACAGAAGCAAGTCATGATGAATTACTGGTGCAAGCATACCACAAACTTGCCATTAATATTTTACACTTATAAAGAACTTTCCAAGGGAACATCTCAAACCACTTTGCAAAACTAGACCATGGAGTGATCCCGCAGAAAGAAAAATTATAACATTCAGTAGGTCCTTCCTGTGTGTTAAAATTTAAGAACGAGAGAGTGACACGCTGCAGCGCTTTCTGCTGGAAGACTGTGGATTCTTCACTACTTCAGAGCATTTAAAAGAGCACTGGAACGAACACTTGTCAGACAAAACACAAGTACAGCTAATCCTGCCTTGGAACAGGTAAATGAACTCAGATAAAATGACCCCTGTATCTCACCATCTGCATTTCTGTTATTCCAAATTAACACAGCTGTGGATTAAATCTACTCAATTTAGACATTCGTTCAGAGCACAAATTCCTCCCACTTCTCCAATAATAACTTCTGCACACAATTTAGCTCCTCAAAAATGAGTTTTATAACACCTCCAAAAACAGAAGAGGCTGAGATTAAGTTAATCACAAATTCAGTGGGTAAAACTATGACTTCAGTTTCATACATGGTTGTTAACCTTGTGTTAGGAATTAATAATTTTAAGAAGAAATTTAAAAGAACATGAAAAACTGAACTGAAATGTCAGGATTCTGCTGTTTATGACAGCAAAAGACAGCTGAATGCTTATCTTTTAGATTTGAAAAGCTAGGGGCTTGTTTCTTCACCTTGCTTGAAGGAAAATATCTTTGTAAGATCTGTGAACAGCTTATTCAGGAGATCATCAGCTTAACTGCCATTTTCCAAAACCAGAGATTCAATTCTGAGTTATCACCTTTTCTGGATGTCAAAACATCAAGATCTAGCACTGGATAAAAACATTACTTTTTTTTTTTAAACAGAAAAGTATAGAACACAAATCACCTGACCTTTCAACATAATCTGCATGAATCTACATGAAGTCTTTGCAGCTTTTTCTAATATTTTATTACCAATTTTTGAAAGCTCTCTCTGCAAGATCCACTGGAGATTCTCACCTTTTGAGAACACGCTGCAGTCACCCAAACCTAGAGGGAAGCAAGGCTTGGTACCTCTGACATAAAACCCAAGCAGACTAAGTGTGCTCAACAGGACTCTGAGCAGGCCTGCTGAATGTCACAAAGTGGTGACAGAGTGAAGGAGACCCTCATATTCTCAGCACACAGTGTCTCCACTGTGGGATGCTCTTAATTACTGAGTAGTGCTAAGACTGAACCAGCTTCAAGAAGACATTTTCTCTGCCTTCAACCTTTCTGTTTCTCGTAATCATGCACAGTTCCATTGGGGAGAAAAACAGTTGCATTGCTATTCATTATGTGTGTACACGTGAGAGGTTTTGCTGAATATTTTAACTGGCAAACAAGTATCCAAAACTGGCTTGATTCCACCATTCTCTATAAAACTGAAATCCATTCACACATGTGACTAATCCATTTTTCTGGAGTCCATCCAGCCCTGAATTAAATGTGAAATGACTTCATTACAGGACCATTCATTCTCCCCACTATTAACAAGCTTTTCAAAACAGCAGACCTGAGCACAGTTTACCTATGAGTCTTCATTAAAATAAGTTTAAATAAAGGGTATGTGCTTGGTGAGCTAAGGAAGAACAGATATTAAGAAACAGCCTCATGCCTCAGTGCAGCACTATAAATCTACTGAATGAGCCAACACAATCCCCAGTAGTGATTACTTATTAATAAGAACTGGCAAATAACTGCCAAAACTCCCTCTGCTGTGAGTACTCCATGATAATGAAATGCAAGTAAGCAATAACTGACCTCAAAGTTAGGTGTTAATCATTGGATGCAGTCTGCCTACAATCTCCCTCCCTCCCAATGTCCAAGGCTACCTCAGGGTAGGGGGGCAATGTAGCAGCAAGGACTCCTGTATCCCACATCAAGCCTCAGTTTTACACGCAGAGTCCATCCCTGGAGCAGAGAACTGAGTGCACCTCTCTGCCCAACTCACACCCTCCATAACATGAAAACAGAAGTCTCAAGTAGATTCCAGTGAATGAGAAGAAGATCCTTCACAGGGGAAAAAGCCTAAGCTACAAGTTATAATTCCCATTAAGGTCAGGGGGTATGTGGTCCAGGTATGGGAAGAAACTGAAAGCAAGACAGGCGTAATGGAAAATGTGCTGACAAAAGGATGCTGCATTTTATACTCTCAGCTGCTACACCTGAGAAACAACCTCCATAAAGATCCTGAGCAACTAACCAGCTTTCACAGTGCGCAGAGACAGGTTCAAACAATGCTACCAGCAGCCTTTTATTAAACATTTTATTAAACATTTAAAGCAATGTTTATCAGCAGCCCCAGGATAACACTGAGATACTTTCTGAGAAAAACAGAACAACAAGACAAAATTCTTCTGTGGTATTTGAAAGTAGACAAATAAAACAGATTTAGGCTCTGATGGTCATTTGATCTAAAGCCCTTCCATGCAAATGGTGAAATCAGGACATAACCTGGAATCACTTATGCAGATCTACATTAAATGCAGGAATGTACCACCTAGGAAAACTACTCCTCTGTGCTGGAAGGAAGTACTTGATGTAAGTGAAATCCAGAAGCTTTTGTATGTGGAAAGCCATGTTCCAATATTTCTGACCTGTCCTTAGTGGAATCATAGGAGAGAGCAGAATTTCTGAAATTAGTTCCTAAAGCTTGGCAGATTTAAGCACTTGTATTTCCAAATTACTTTACCAAGTCTCTAAACCAGGCCCTTGATTTAGAGGGCCTGATTTTCATTATCAGATACTCTGCACCATTTATGTATCAGTCCTGCAGAGTTATTCCTGCAAATAGCATTTCACAAAGCACCTAGAACTTCAGAGTCTCCCAAACGGAAGTTTGTAATGGTGTTGGTCATCCATGTCCAACACCTTTCCAGCAGAAAAGATGGAAGAGTTGCAGTGATTTTTCAGACACTGTGTGTCATGTGCTATCAGCAAGGAGATGCCACAAAGATCAGGAAGCATTTTAGAACATGTTGTCTCTGAAAAGTGAGAGGTGAGAGTTATCTGTAAGTGGCAGATCTAAGTGTAGTTCATGTGACCTCCTTGCATCACTGGTTGCAAGACTAAGCTTACCTCCACATCAGCGTCTGATGAACAGTTGGCCGTAGGTGAAAGACATGATTACTGACTGCCAGGTTATGTTCCAGCCGGAAGGGCTCCAGAACAACACCATCTCTCACAGGAAATGTCAGACGCAGCTCATCATTGTGGTTGGCTGGGATCGAAGAGGGAGAGAAAGCGTGAACTTTCCCTTTAGCATCTGCAGTGCAATAATAATGTGTATATTTATACAGAATAGTAACAAATGGCACAGTGATCTGCTACTGGGTCTAACTTAGCAGGTTCATACACACTTAAAAGAAAATCACAAGTAATGAACTGATATGAGTGACAGAGCTCAAACTGATTGTGATGGCAAAACAAAGTCTTCTATTCTCCCACACTTAACATTAAGACCTTAGCATCCTGACCATAAACAGATACCAAGCCTGGCAAGAATTTCTAGTTTTTTGTTACTGGATAGGTTCTATGTCCAGGCTGACTCTGTTGGCAGAAGACTTGACGACAAATCTCTCAATTATGGCAAACAGTGATAATGCTTATTTTCTCTGGTTTGAACAGCAATCACATTACCGAATTAGTTCCAACAGCTTCATCAGCTGAAACTATCCAATGACCAAAGACACTTGTTTTTAATTACAATCTGATCTCACAACATGACGGTTTGTGGTAAACTTAGAGCTGATCTATGAAGTATGAATGTCTTTAAATGCTGTGCTCTTGCTCAAATAATACTGCAGGCCACCTTCTACTTAATTTCTCACATTCTGAACTCAAAAGATGGGTTGCAAAGTGCTAATGCAGCAGCAGTTATTTTACAGAAAACATAAAGGTTCTCCTAACTTCCTAGTAAATGGTATCTCCTATTGTCTATCAGTCACTTCAAAACCTCAGACATCTTGTGATATACAGTCAGAGAGATCTTGTTATTCCTGTCCTGTTCCCAGCCAAACGTAGCTGTGACGTTGAGTGGCTTTGAAAGGAACATATGTCAATTTTTGGCATACTACCGACTATTCTTAAGAAGCCTATATGGATCACAACAGAGGCACCACTATAAATATTCACACTTCATGTTATTCTGCAGAGATGTTCAATGAATGGCTTTGCCCTTGAACAAAACAGACCACAGTGAAAGTTCATACAATAAACAAGCCTACCAAGCACACACAGCACAACACAAAATCAAGTGGTTTATCCTCAGGAAGTGTACCAAAGGAATACTTCAGAAGTAAAATCCTTACAAGTTTAACCTGGAAGAACACTTCTGATATTCTGCTTCAGGAGGGGATGGCAATCTTTCTCTTTCCTGTCCACTGCTTCTAGTGACCCTGCAATGTGCAGGTCACTTATCACAACTTCAACAATCAAAGCCTCTCCCAGAGCAGCAATCAGAGCTAGTTTCCAGACTCTGAAATGTATGTGGCAGAGGACAGAGACAATAAATGACTGTGGCGGCATTCTCTTTGCTACTCACTTGGAGGTGGTGGTAAAGCATTGATATTTGGTTTAATGTCAGGTGGGAATGGTGGTTTGACATCCTGGTTAGGTGACAGGTATGGAGGAATATTGCTCCCTGGAGTCATAGGTGGTGTGGGATTTCCTGGAACAGGTGAATGAGGGTAATTTGCCACAGGTACAGGCCTTGATGGCTAGAAAATAAATAACATCACACTGTTATTGCAGCCTGAAAATAAGAATAATAACCTTTGTGAACTGCACTGCTATCAAACACCAAATACTACAAACAAGGCAGGGAGGCCCCTCTGTCACCAGAAGGGGAAGAAACCACAGGAGGTCCCATGAGGCCTTCAGGGAAGAGGCAGACTAGGAGAGTAAAGCAGGAACTGAAACCAGACCAGCCAGCTTAACTCAGGCAATGACCAGATACAAACGGCTGCTAAAAGGCTTGTTGCATTCCTCTGAAGGCTCTCTTTCCAAAAACAACTGGCAATTTGCTTTAGTTTTTCCACAACACACCAACCCGCCCAGCCCTTTGTATCTCTTTGGCTTCCTCTCAAAAGAGCCCCACTGCACAAAAGACTACATGGAAAACAAATTCCAAAGACATGCAATAGAATGTTTCTGTCCCTTTTACTGTCTTCTATCCTTTCTTCCAACCCCGTCCAACTCATCTACTCAGAATGAAAGCTCTGAGGGTCAGGGGATGTCTTTTATTCTGTGTACCTACAATTAGATTTTGTTCTTGGTTTGATGCTGAATAAGACAAATTAAAAGAAAAATGAAGGTTAGGTATAAATAGCAGCCATAGTATTAAAACATCATTGGTTTTGCTTCTTGTAATTAAGGGGATGGCTGTAGTTAATAGAATAAACCAGTAATGAAGGAAGCTGACATTAACCAAAACTGCTATTACAAGTCACTCCCTCGTAATAGCTCAGGTACCATAAGCACATATTCATGGGAGTGTCAAAAGATGAAAATCTTTACAGACAGCCAATGTATTAAGACTTCAAATCTGATTCTGTATATAATGCTGCACTGCTAGCATAGGATACTCTAAAGTATCTAAGAAATCTTGAGCATTTACATTTCCAACCATTTTTGTTTTCTTAACACACAGAGTTATCATCTTCACAATCACTATAATCTGAAGGTTCAGGTCCTGTCTGTGGCAAGCTGGAATTTTTCCACTAGCCAGGATGAACTCCCTTGTTAACAAGGTCTCTTATTTTCTGTTTCCAGAGCAGTCATTATTTGATACAAAAAAGAGGATGCACTGGAAAGACCACAGACTCCCTGTCAGAGTTATACTGTAACCAAAAAACTTAAAACTCTATCTCAAATACACACATGCAAAATGTATTAAAAAATCTGTCACTTAAAAACTTGACAGAGATCATCTACTGTTATTTTAGCACAAGTGACTGCACTGGAATTACAGCAGTCGAGGGTCTGTCTCCTCCTCATGTTCTTCCTGGCAGTATACTGCAAAAGCTGCCATGATGCAAGAGGCACTCCTTTGGGTACCACAGCGGACAGCTTGGTAGAACAGATACTCTATAGTAAAGAGTGTTGTTTCCTCTTTTGTCCTTTCAGCAGTGTTGCTTTTTGTGTGCGTGTGAATGACACTGGAACAATTCCAGTTCAACACCAATGTGCAACTTGGATTCTTCAGCCCACATTAGAGATCAGTAATTAGCTAAGAGACTTCAACAGCTAATGCTTTAAGAGCAGGTTAGACCACTGATGGTCCCCCACATTTTTATGCTCACTGGAGTACCCTGTATGCAAAAGATCACTTTTGTGTGCGCTTCAAAGACATCAAACTCAGCAGGCCCTGAGTACAAACTCAGTTTGGAGAATATGAAGTGCTCAAAATGTATCAATAAAGCAGGCTTTAGGCAAAATTTTAACAATATTAATTCCTGCTCAAAACAAGCAGCACAAAGGGAAAGGAAGGAGAAAAGGGGAGGAAGAGGTCAGAGAAAGTCACACAAACTTCAGTTGAATGATTAATTCTACAGATGGAAGAGCTTTTAAGTCAGAACTAGCTTAATCCAACAGTGACCACTGTAGGTCTGAAAATGGGATGCTGCAACACTGAACTTGTTTATTACAAATTTCCAAAGTTGTATTTTTGCAGGGTGCCATGAACAGGTGAAAAAATTACACCTGAATCCTATTAGGTACCTTTTTTTACATGCTATTTTTAAAGCAAAACCAACATTTTCTTGTAAAAGCCTCTAATGAGCTCCAGTACCGTTGAATTTTCTTTATGAACTGCTCTGAAGTTACAGTGCAACTTGGCTGATTGACTTGATCCTGTGATACCCAAACATTAGTAAAAACACTGCTTTTTTTTCCCTTTCCCTTACTTACATAAAAGCAATAGCTATGAAACAATTCATGTGACTTCAATCATAAATGTCTAGTGGAATGCAACAAGATAATCTGAAAATTCTTACCTTGTAATACTGCCCCATGTTGACTGTTGGAGGAGGGTACTGCCCTGTGTTTTGCTGGCTTGGCATCCTCTGTCCGGGATAGTTGGGAGATGTAAGGGGTCTTGGAGGGTTGGGAGTGGGGTACTGACCAGGCTGGTTTGGAAACTGGCTATTTGGTCCATACTGCTGGTTTCCATAATTTGGCTATTTCATGACAGAGATTAAAGAAGACAAAGATGTTTCATGCAAGCAGCTGTCTTAAATTGATCATTAGCACACATTCAACAGCAGAATCAAAATAAAAAACCAAAAACCCCTCTGGGTGCATACTTCTCAACTTAGTGCCACTCATGCCTAAACCAGGTCCTTGATGGCTGGAAGGGAATACTCACTCTAAAGCATAAAAATCCTACACACCAAAGTGGGATAAGAATAGCCATGTACCTTAACACACACGTACACTTAGCCTTGTAGCCCTGTTCAAAGGGCGCTGCATTTGAAGAAACCAGAATTACAACCAGATGCAGTGTTCACAAAATCTCTGTGCTGTTGCAAGTGCTACCAGCCCCAATCCTGGAGATCTGTTTCCAGATGGAGAATGGAAGCACAAAAAGTACATAAAAGAAATTAAAAAAATTCCTGGAATGGGCAAAAACCTGTGTTGTACACCTCTCTCTGCTCAATACAGCTGCTATCCGGGCCTTGTGCTAGAGCATATAGCAAGACCTTAACAACTAAAGAGACGCCACCACTAGTCATAAACATCCTGCTAGTGCTAACTAGTACTGTGCTGCAGTTTTGGAATTGAAGTTATGAAAACTGGAACTTCAGAGGTAATATAATATCCATTTGAAAAATTCCCTGATTAACAGGCAGTTTCCATAAATGAAGCTTTCAAAAGCCAATAAGCAAAGAGCGTCTGTAAGACCTGCAGAATTCCAGACCAGCAAGCATGTAACATTTAGGGTATTGTTCAACATTGACTTCTTGGAAACATGACCATATTCACTTACAAGGAAATACCTACTTCTGAAGCAGCAAAAGAAATCTGAAGGTAACAATTATCTGAACAAGACACATTTTGTGTTTTCTTAAATTGTAGAGTAAATAGCAGTATGAAATGCTATCCTAGAGAAGCAGCTCCTGCTAGAGCACATCACTTTTTTAAAATTTCTGAATACTTTTTAATTAATTAAAAAAAAGTAGTTTGCAGATCAGGAAAGAAATGTAGCCCAATAATAAATGTTTGCTATACTTTCTGCATGCTGTGGTACTCTTTGCTGTATGTTTTCTAGAAAGTCTTACAACCATTATTATAGTCAGGGCAATGTCATAATATTCAAAGCTCTACACCTGAAGTTACAGCTGTTGTTTTAGTCTCAGTTTAATACAGAATTTCACCAGCAGATTATCTATGAAGCTACTAATGTGGCTAGATTTGTAAAGATATTTAGGTGCATATAGAGCTGAGAGAGTTAGTGGGATTTTCAAAAGCATCTACTGCCTGATTCATACCAATTTCAATAGTAAAATGCATCGATACTTTTTAAAATCCAAAAGCTTTTCTGTCTACATCTTTGGTTGTCTACATTTCTCTAAAATTTTGACCCTAAGTGTTTTGCCTTGAGTCAATGGCAATGTAATTTTGTCTACAAAGCCACTCAGATCTCATATAACAGCATGGGAACTTAAGAGATACCACAGTCCAAATAAACTTAATTAGATAAATGCTGACAGAGAAGGATTTGAGTTCAACATGATTTTTATTCATCTCAGTGCCCACAAAAAATAAGCCTCAAGAAGTCTGAAAAGCAATTGGTCTTTAAAATAAATGTTATTACTCTTGGTGTTCATACAATGTCCACCCTGTATCTCTTTAGAACAACAAAACCACCCAAGAAAATGCAGATCACATATGTACTGGGCTCAAATGAAGTATTTCACCTTCAACATCTCTTTTAAGTTGTCACATTAAATAAATCCACTCCTGTGAAAGAAGTCTGCTTACGGTCTATGAATTCACCATTTAGCATGAGAATCTTAAAGTGACATTTTGAGGGCTCAGCTGATTTTGGGCCCTTATTGGTTTTAATGACTGTCATCTTGACTAATACAGCAAGGGCCAACCCCAAAAAAGAGCGAGCTGCTTCCACTTGTATTTTAACGGCAGCATTCCTACCAAGGCTGGAACAATGATGTACCTATCTTACAGGGATGTGCACAAGGAAACAGTGTATACAAAACATAATTTATCTTATTACCTCTCCTGGGTATGGTCTCTTTATGCCCTGAATAGGCAAAGACTGGGGGCGTGGGCCTGGGTAGGCTTGCTGAGGCATCCTCTGCCCATGGGTGCTGAAGGGATTCATCCCAGGAGGTCGAGGCTGGTTCATGCCCATGGGTGGCCCACTCATGCTGGAAGGTGTCATTCCTGCTCCCATGCTTGCTGGGTTCATGTTGCCTGGCATAGAAGCAGGGCCACGAGGACCAGGCTGGTTCATAAACTGGTTGTTGTAAGCCTGAGTTGGACCCATCTGGAAAGAGGAACAAACCTTCAACAGAAGAAGAAGAAAAAAAAAAAAAAAAAGAATAAAATGCGACATGCATTTAAAATGGGAGGAGGGAGCTGAACATGCTTTTGGGGCGGGAAGAAAGGGAGGATTTATGTCGCATTTTCCTTCAGTGTTCTCCAATACAGGATGAGCAGTGATGTTAATTGTAACAATTCAACTGGAATTGCAGAAGGCATAAGAGAGGAAGACAGACATAAGTCTAAGGTGAGCAATTAACTTGTTTAAATTGACTAGCTATTACTGTAAGGTAAACAGGTTAGGAAGTTGGCTGTGTAAATACAGCACAATGCTACAATTTCTAAAACGTGCTTCTTTACATCACCTGGCATATGAGGCCATATACCTCAGAACTCAGAGAGGTAAAAAAGCTAAGGAGGGAAAAACCTGAATTGATCAAACCCTTGTTTATTTTAAGAAAAATATTACATGAAGTCATGATATGCTGCAGGCTATGGATCACCAGAAATGCATGTCTCACATAGCTGTTCTCACAGACAATGTTAATAAAAAGCAAATCCCTTTTCTACTGTTGTTTTCTTGTTTGAAGGGGAAATAAACCAACCAACCAACCAACTGTAGCTGGCAAAATAAACAATTACTGAAGCAGTAAAAAACCTATTCCAAGATTCTGGAACACTTCACCAGGTACTCAAATTTAAAGGTTCAAAGGCTGGCAAAGACAGCAATAATGTATCACATCAGATGCAGCTGTAACTTCTGGTAATCTTCGATTTTTTTAAGGGACAACCTCCGAAATACAAAATACAGTTAGGCAAGATTTATTGGGAAAAACATGGGAGATCAACTCATACCTACATACACACATTCCAGCGGTTTCCCATAAGCATTTATAACCATGCTCATGCACAAAAAAAAAAAAGTAATAGAAAGAAATAGAGTAGGCACCCTAATAAACAGGGGAGTAGGAGGAACAGCCCAATTCCCAGTAACGGTCTAGATCAGGCAGGTAGGAAGATGTAAGGGTTACTCTCTTACCGGTCCATACTGGTTCATGTCCTTATTCTGCGTTTCCTGAAGGGCTGCCACAGTGGCTGTAGCTGTAGCTGTTGCTGTAGCAGCTGCAGCTGCAACTGCAGCAGCGGCAGCGGCGGCAGCTGGCTGGGTAAAATCAGCTGGTGGCCTCGTGTGGGGCGGGATCCCCATTCCTGCAGGGGTATTTGGGCCTCCTGGGTAACTGACAGGGAAGAAAGGAAGGAAAGAAAGAGAGAATTAAGACGTGCCTGGTGGATTTTGTTTTGAACATTGGTGTGATCCTCATCTGGAACTGTTCCAAAACCATGTACAACACCTAATGAAAGTCAGCAGGACAAGACATGAGGTGTGTATATGAGATGCAAGTGTTGCTCAAGTGTAAGAGCCATAGCCGCTGGGATTGAAAGGCCCCACTATCAGTAGTTTCAGCGGCAGTGTTCTGCTTTGCAGCTCTGTAGCTTACTGTGAAGCTGAACTGATATCCTGGAAGTTAATGCATGCTTCATTTCCCAATAACGTACAGGCATATCACACAGCAGCATGAACAGACAGCTTTCTCCCATACAGTGTGTTCATCTGCCTCAGTGGTGAACTACGCCAAGCGTTCCCAGCATTGTAAAAGTGTTCTTCCCCGACCCTTAGCAGAAAGGACAGGAGAGACCCAATGTAATCAGCTGTACTGGATCCCATACAGTGTATTCTGCAGTTCCTACCAGGCTCTCCTACTGATCATAAGATAAATTAAGCTAAACCATGCCACTCCCACTCCAAGACATCAATCATTTTTATAAATATGAGCCAATATACTGTGCTCATTTTAGAGATGTTACTACAAAGCCAAAGAAGCTTTCTGAGTTGTTCAAGGTCACTCAGTAAATCAGTGGCAGAGATGAAAGGAAAGAGAAGTTCTCAGTGTCCCAGGCTTTTATTCTTCACACTAGACTGACTATGCTAACAACCTTTTCAGCAGGCTTTGCAGAGAGACCATAAATAGTGGTTTCAGCTAAGTGCACTTACCACCCTTGTTTACAAAGCATAGACACAGAAAGTAAAAATGCAACAAACCCCAGGCTATTAGTTTTGCCTTAGTTCACCAATGGAGCATTTGCTTTCCCTCAAAAAATATACAGCCTGACCATCTCCATCTTAAGAAACATCTTCACCCCCAATTCTTTTCAAATTCCTGCTGTGGAGTAAGTATATGAGCAGAAATATGCCACTGCATTGGAACCTACTTTGCCTAATGTAAGTTTATTCCTCCATGCACATGTGGAAATTATACCATCAATACCTTTCACATCCTGGCCTTATTAAATGTTAATCATTCCTAAGTGTGTGGTCTGTTTAACAATCTCTCTTAATTAAAATTTGATTTTGGGGGTTTATTAAAGCTAATTGATTGACCTACGCCATTTCTGTTTATTGTGATGAATTTTATTGCAGTTTGGGCAGCTGATTTCTGAAGCTGTAAAAGCAGCACGCCCTTGAGTTAACCAGAATAAAATAGCTGCTGAGACTTTATATAATTAAAATAAGTCCAAGACACTTCTGACAGGCCACTAAAACAAGCTTCATCAATGACTTACATCCATTTCTCACCTCACACAAGAAAACCTTACCTGCCACCAAAGCCTCCACTTCCAGGATAATTGGGTCGCCCATACATGCTCTGCTGTATGTACGGCTGAGTGGAGCCTGCCTTGGCTGAAAATTGTTGCTGCTGTCCAGCAAACTGAGGGGAATTGATACCAGGGTTGCTGGTAGTCATCCCAGAAGCCATGGGATTTCCTGCTGGGTTCATAGGGTTGTTAGCATTTGCCATTGGATTTCCCAGCACCTGTGAGGAGAAACATGAGAATAAAGAGCTGTACCTTGAACTACCTCAAGCAAATTAAGTTGATTTTTTGCAATCAATAAATTAAAATACAACCACCCTGTAACCCTGAACTCCAGTAAGCATACACCTTGTTGATGTCCAGGTGCACATTCTTGGTGAATTCTTCTTCTGTCATTCTGAACAAACAAGAGTTTCTGATCTCTAATTATCATTCACAGATTTTTAACTAAATGGAACCCAAACTAACACGCTTACGAAAAAAAGTTACTACACAGACCTACCACAACCATGCTCTGTTTGTGACAAATTCATCTGATTATGTCTTTTTTTTTTTTTTTCCTGGATGTAGGACTTCAAAACAAATTGCAAACATTCAGTCCAACGGGCATACTGCAAAGAGTACTATAGATGTAGGACTGTGAAAGAACGTATTTTAGTGTCCTCTGTTCTGTTTTTAAAAGGACTTGGTTTGCTTGTTTGAGGC
Source organism: Psittacus erithacus (assembly GCA_009867235.2). NCBI lineage: Eukaryota > Metazoa > Chordata > Aves > Psittaciformes > Psittacidae > Psittacus > Psittacus erithacus. The sequence goes on along the minus strand of WYDI02142218.1, from coordinate 78,027 downwards.
ATATTTTTTTTTCCGTTTGAATCAGAACTGCTATGATTTCCTTTGAGATGTAAGTATGGCTGTTCATGGATCACCTACATGAAAATCTGTCTTCTCCTTGGGAAAAAATATAGCGATTTTTGCACAAGACCAAATTTCAGCTTTGGGAATTTGCAGAAGGAAATCAGTGATCCTGGCCAATGCCTTTTCCCCTGGGGAACTTGAAGACTTACGGGAAACCCTGTCATTCATTTTAATCTGTTCTGAACAACTACAACCAAGCTTCATGTTCCAGAGTTTCACCCTTCTCTTCAGCGACTCGCAAAAACCATTTTGTTCTTTTTACCAAAGCACTCTTTTTTTTTCCCCTTTTATTGCACATTCCTCTGAAGTATCACAAAGAATTCAAGTAACATTACAGTGTTTTATGATAGAACAAAAATCTGAGTCTTTCCCCCTATGTCCCCCTCTTTCCTTTTGCCTTTTTAAGTGTGAAAGATTTTCATAGGAAACTGTATTTCCATTTTCTGGCCAATATATAGACCGTAGAAACACCTGTTTACTCAGGTGTTTCCTTCCCAGATGGGATACCTTTTCTTTTAAGGTGCTAAAAAAAGACCAACAATCATAAATGATGTTATAGATCTGCGTAACTGTTTCCTATCTATTTTTTGAAGAAAGATTTTGCCACAGCCAATGCTTACATAACTGCCATGTGAGTATTTGTATGACTTGGTCCCTGAATAATTTCTTTTTCAAGTGGCTCAATCCATAACAATTCTGCTTTTATTTTTCTGACCAAAATTAAAACAATAAAAACAATTACACAGAAAATTTTGTGTTGGATCTAATATCACTTGATTTAAAAAAGGCAGAAAAGACAAGTTTGATTTATGTACTCATTAAAGATGTTGAAGTGTTAAGAGCACTTGACCTACAGTGTAAGAAAAGGCTAAACTGCCTGAGAGCTTGATTTGCACCACATCCCTTGGAGAGTACAATATCACAAATAATCGGCATCTCCTTCATTAAAGCTGTTTCTTTTTGTATAGCATAATTCAATACACACTGCAGAAGAAAAAGAGGTAAGAGTGGAGAGAATCAAGTGGAAATCCGCCAAGTATGGGTCTCACCTGGAAGCCAGGAGCTCATGCTTTTGCTCCAATGCATACGGAAGTATTTTTTTAAAGTAAGGCTGTATTAACAGGAGAGGTTGAAAAGAGCACAGCCTATAGTCAGTAGTTAGCATCTCAGTGTGGGGGCAGACCTGGCACAGGATTTCACCAGTCCACAAGTATGACACAACCCCAGGTGAAATCAACAATAACCGTCATTCGGTGAATCTAGCTAGAATTTTGGGGTTTTTTTTATAAAACAACTTTTCCAATAAAATCTGAATTTCCCAAGACGTTTGGTATTATCCCAAAATCATGCTTTTAGCATTGAAACCATACAGTGCAAAATACGTGGTAAACCCAAGCCTGACATTTGCATGCAGCTAAAGGAGTTACTGACTCATGCTCTCAGACAACTCCTTTTGATGCTTCCAAAGAGGAGACCACTGGAAAAAAATGCACCATATACAACAAAGACACTCTTATCAATCCCAAGAGAATCTTCCAAAAACTCTTCCATTTTGCACACATTAGTGAAAATCTGATCTAGAAGGGAGGGAGCATAAAAAGGAAGCTTACCTGGCTTTGAGAGGTGTTAGTCACACCCCATACTGTGGTGACCACTGACAAAGAGCCTGGAGGCTGGTTGGTATTTTGCTGCCAGGGAACAGAATCGTAAGGGAAAGACCCATCACTGCAAAAAACAAATGTTTAGGAGGGTGAGATTCTGGAAGTTTAAACAGTGGCAAGTTGCTGGCAGGGAAAAGGGATTAAAACCCGACATTACCTTAACTCTCCACTCCTCCTTCAATTATTAGCCTAGTACTTTCACAAGCATAAAATTTTTTTTAATACCAACATGATCATACCAAAACCACACAGAACTAATGAATTCCTTAGGTATATTTAAGACAGAGCTTTCACCATAAGGTATGTTACCAACGAAAGTGAAAATAAACCTGGCAGCAGAGTTTCAAACAACTAAGCAAGTCGCTCAGAATCACTTATTTTTTGCCATCCATCTCAAGCTCTTCAACAATCACTGCTTCAGCTGGATTCTATCAATTCAATTAGATTTTGAGACCAGACTGCAGCTCCACTGTCTGCACTGGGTCCCCACATGGCCAGAAAAGCCGTTAGAGCAATAGCAGTTCAACATCATTTGGAAAAGTAAATTGAAATTCAGATAGTGTTCTCCCACATGATGGATAAGCTGCATGCCAAAAACAGTATCAGCTAATCAGTATTCTAGAAAATCAACTGCAGATACAGAACACGTCTTTCAGATAAATATATGGTTGAGAAGACTGGGTTTTTCCATTAGCTTTGTCCACAGATACAAGCAAGCATTTCTTACAGTTCTTTTCACACAAAAGCATTGGTGGCTTCAAAATGAATGCAGGATAGGCATACGCCTAGTGTAATTAATGATATATGCTAAATCCAGTGAAAGGAACTATTAATCCAAGAACTGTAAAATATATTCCACTTGAAATCTGCTTGTTCTCATATTATTAACTTGTAAATTAGATTTCTATTTGCATATATGTTCACATACACACACGTGATCTTTCATAATCTAGATACATACACCATTTAATACACACACACACACACATTGCTGTCTCATTTTCAAATGCCACTTACTTGTATTTTATAATTGAGAACTGCATTTTTGTTTGGACTACCAGCTATCACTGTACAGGGCTACTTTGCCTAAAGAATCCACCATACAGGCTCTGTGAGTGCTTTATCTACATTCTTCAAGGCCTGCACTGTGAAGTGCCAAACAATCAATTCATACAAGACAAGGTGAGACAACCAACCTGCCAAAGCCCTAAAAAGAAAAGGCTGTAGCAGACCAGGGTGCTGACTCTCCCATGTTCCCAGACAGTACTCAAAGCTTGGATTACTTCTTCCTGTGCTGTGAGCCAAAATCAAGGACTACTCATGTGCTCATTCTTTAGCTTGTTTGTAACACCTCATGTAAATCATTTAGGAATAGGAATTTCTTTGTTTAGAGTGCGCACACATGTGATAAAAACTATGTCCCAACTAACAAATAACCTAATAACAGCATCAGCAGCTGTATAAGGTAAAATGAAACAGTGAATACATTTCACAAACAACTAGGAAATTTCAAATACCGTAATGCTGTGTGAGCACAACAGCACTATATAGTAGAACATAACTGTGAATCTGAACTGACCCATTTCAAAATACCCAAATTGAATTAAGCAATAAAATCATACATACACACACACACACACAAATTAGCATTGATTAAATCAGGGGAAAGAATAATTTCCTCTAATAAATAATTAGGGAAAATTAACGGAAAATAGTAAGTCTCTGCAATATGCTTGACATGTAATGTTTATGTTGACAGCATCCATATAAAACTATGTGTGAATAAGGGCATATTTAACACCTTGCAATCAGTAAGTCCTTCTAGTCCATTTTTCTTACTTGATTTTCTCTTAGAAGGCTGAGAATCTTGCCCCTCTCATTCAGAGGTGCAGACAATAGCTTCAGTGACTAATATTTGCAAGTGACGCAATGCTTCAGCAGGTCTCCTCCACCCACCATGGAGACAAATGATGACTAACCTAGAATTTGTGACTGCTATTAAGCCTTCCTCTTTTTCCTATTCTGAATGATGCCTCCTACTTTACTTCCTTCTCTGACTGCTTTTGATGATGCCTGCTCTGTGATTTGTTTGTATATTTATGGCACATATGAGTGTTTGTATACTTCAGCAACTACACAGAAGCTCTCTCCATAGCATAAGCAGTGAAAGGACTCTGCAGCTGTTCCTCTCTATTCTCCACTGATGCACTGGGGTCAGGTAACAAAACCTAAGGGACAAGGCAAATCTTTCGCAGGTGTAGGAGTAAATAAGAAGGGTAATGACAGGCAGTAGTCAAACCACAAAGTTGCTAAAGGTTCTTCTAATGCAAATATGCCATACAGTTTATACGCACACTCAAACTTCAAGCTAGCGATGCCTTAGTCTGCTGTTAAGAAGTTATAACTATTTCTTCACTTTCTTCGCCTCCAAAGCGTGTTCCTTGGACCCGTTCCTCACCTTTACAGTACACAGAAGAGATTTCATATATTATTCATCCATAGTTTCCAATGGTGGAGTCAGAGCATTTGTTTAGTAGAAAGCTGTACTGGGTTCTCAAAGATTACACAAGTGCTTCACCTAATTACAAAGAAGAGTAAATCGCTCCATTTTTACTATATTATAGTTGAAACACCTCAAGAAGCCACATTGCTGACATACGATGAAAGCCTCCAGCATAGGACCCAGTATAAAACATGAAAGCCAGAAAAAATGACCAGCTACAGACTTGCTTAAAATAGTCATTGTTTACATTAAATCACATGACTATCACACAATCCAATGCAGGACTCGGCCTTAAATCACAGACAACACTAATAGCAGAAATTATGTCAACACTGAAATAGTGATAGATTTGCCTTGCAGAATATCAACTTACACACCCTATTATACAATTACTGCATTAGACTCACTTCAAACTTCCTTTAGTTACTTCAATGAGAAATACACAGCACTCTAGCAGTGCACACCCCCAGCATGATACTCTGGCCCATCATCAATTACACGCACATTTGAGTGTGACTTTTGCCACACTGGATACAATACCCATCCTTCCTGCATTGTGGGAAGGCATCTTTGGTTTCAAACAGTAGGAGATGTTGAAGCACATGCCACCCAACTAAGGATTTCTTGTCCCTCCACTTCGCTCTTTCAACTTGCATTTCTGTCCGAAGACAACCCAAAGGAATACTCCCACCATCAAAGGAAAATCCATACAAGTACTGTAATGAAACATGACCAATCCAATTCTCATTTGCAAGACAGCACTCACTTTCCGCTGTTACTATACAGAGCTGTGAATTATCCCGAAATCCCCTTCTTTAAACTTGAAAATGGCAGCGAATAGAGAAAGAAGCTTCAACCTCTCCAGCCACAGCAAAATGCTGCCCATGACATTGTTCCTGTTGAACGGTACAAGGGTAATTAAGTCTCTCACTACACCCTGGAGGGTAGTGAGTCATTTTGGGCTCAGCTGGAGTCCACTAAAAGAGTATTGACTAAATTTATAATAGTGTTAATGAACCTATACATATTACTGGTCAGCATTATTGGTCAAGCAGCAGAGGAAGCCATAGAGCAAAAAGGGAGAGATGGAAGGAAATTACTTCTCAAACTATGATGTTGTGAATCCCTAATACTACGAAAACAGAAACAGGCACATATCCAGCCTCTCTGGAACAGTTACGGTCTTCATGTCAGACACAGACTGTAGAAGTTTCTTAATAAAAAATGAGCTCCATATAGTAAATTAATACTAGTCAATTACTGTAATTTATACAAGATTTGTGGCATTATTTGAAAATGATGTATTTTAAATATGTTCATATTGTCATTAAAGCAATTGTGTGTATACCTGATACTCATGTTTACATGTCTTTGCTGCTTGAGGAAGAAGAGATACAGATGGTTTAGCAAAGTACGCATCCCTAGAGCATTGGTACTCTGCATGTTGTGGAGGAGGGTAAAAAATGGAATTATATCTTCTCAGTGATTTTCTTCACGTGGCTTATTAAGAAAGCCAGGTGTCTAAAAGACTACCTTTATAAAGCATCAATCTCTGTTTTAAGCACTGAGAATTTATCAATGACTGCAGAAAAGCACCAGATGTTGGCTTTCTCAGAAGACCTTTTCATTCCAAGCACTGGTATCAAGTTTCCCATAATTGGGCTTTTAGGGGCTAGTTGGCTAGTTTCTGCAGCTTACCTTCAAGCCAGCTTTATAGTTTTGCAGGGGTCTTTAATGTTTCTGAAGCACAGTCATCCTACCTGGCTGGACACATGCAGAGCCCACACAGTCCTAATGGACTCTACTAACTCTACTTCTAAAGGAATCTACTGACTGTACCATAACGTCTTCAGCTGACACCAAGATAAGCAGGTAACTGCCAGTGCAACGCTGGCTGTCATTTCTCCTATGTCTTCTTTTGTCACCTATGGACACACAGAGAGGAGAGCATCTCATGACAAGGAGTGAGGTGCCAGAGATCTAACCCAGGCCTCCTTTGCAGTTACACGCAGCTAAAAATCAGACCGGTCCAAATACACCCAAACCCAGGGCTACTGATCTGTTCTTGCCTGCCAGTATCTCTCTGTGTCTGCACCTTGATTTGTCTCTGAAAGTGCCTCCGGGTGTATGCGTGGTCAGGGTGCCCAGCACCCCTTGGCTGTATTCTTTGTTAGTGCCTCTAGGTGACACTACTTTAATACAAACTAAACCAGTGATTTCCAAACAAGACTCTTCGCTTCTGCCTCAACCCACATTTCACCCTAAAACCGTATCTGTCTGCAGTGGAAAAATATCACAAATCCCACAAACAGAACAGGAAATGAAGCCCCGGGTAACTGTAGCACCAATATCAGTGTTTCACGCCCATACTGTCTCACAAGTTAGGCAGCCTAGTTTTTTTCATTCAGGTTTAGATTTTGTTTTACTTGGATTTCTTGAATGAACACCGCTCACGTAGCTTTAATTACTAATATGGATTCCGTTAGCAAACCTTCTTGATTAGGGCACCACCATGAACTTATTTTAAGCATATTCTTATTTAAGAAAAAGACTGTTTTGATGGTGCAGTGCAAATACTGGATTTGAACTGCCTTTTTTGGTACATTCATGTTATGGAAGACGCATGAATTTCACCACATTTTTGTAATTTTCATAATCAGTATAAACAAAACCTAACCACTTCTTTAAAAATAAAATTTCAAGAACAGATGGAAAATTATTTGGCGGTTTCCTGCAACGCTAATGCTCCAGGAAGGACTTCAACTAATTTTTCCCAATTCAATAAGTTAGGAATCCCCAACAATCTGTTCATAAATAAATAACCAATCAAATTGATTATTGATTTTTAAATTTAATTTCTGGTCAAATTTCCACTGAAAATACCCTTGGCCTTGACTATCAATTTGAAAAAAAAACAAACAAACAAAAAACCCAATATGATACCTGCTCAGATCTGCTTTTGCTTTCTTTTTAAAAACCTTGGACATTTAGAAGGAAACCACTTCTCATTTTTCATTGAGGTTTTTTCCAAGGGAACAAAACCTCACCAGCTGAAATACATTCACCCTCTTCATACAGCTAAAGTGCTTGGCCAAAGCGTTTCAACTCAAACACTTAATTTCAAGTTTTTGATCTAGTTAACAGATATTAAAACACATTACTATTAAAAAATCTGCTAACACAAAGTTTAACCAAGTTATCCCTTGTCCTTCTGTGCTGTGTTTTCCATAGATGCAGAAACCATTCTACACAATCTGTTCCCTGTTCTCACGGAGGAATATGGCAGCACAAGGAGAGAGCTGCATAGAAAGGGCAGGAAGGCCATTTACAGTCAGCAAGGAAATATGAAGACAAAAGAATAACTACCTCTGTACATCACACACTGACATGAAGCAAACTAAAAGCTGATGTTGTGTACAGGTATCCTAAGGTGCTTATGTTAAAGATGAAGAAAAAAAAGAGGGTAGTGTATGAAGTTTGCATATTCATATTGGATTTGAATGGCTAGCAGTAATTTACTTTTGACTGATGCTGCCTATGTGATGCATACCTTCCTCAAATAGTAGTATCATTTGATGAAGCTTAAATTGTGTTGGAATAAATTGAGGCTCCATCATGTATTTCACTAAACAAACACGTAAGACAGAGTCCCATCCAAATCCCTGGTTGTTTTTATGCCATGCAAAAGTGAAAAAAGCCAATTTGGAAGCATTCTGCGAGACTTTATTTCCTTCTGCTTCTTAATGGCGTGACTCCAAACATTCAGATCTTACAGAGAAAATATACAGCTTCAAAAATTATCATATCTTCCCCTCCCTCCCTTCCTCCCTCCAATATCTCAAGTTTGTTGTTTCCCTCTACTCTTTCCAACTATGTAAGTATGTTCTCTAATCCTTTGGAAAGCTTTGATTCTCCCAACTCCGAAAGCCCACAGGCTCCATACCTAGTCCTTCCCTATCAAGAAAGAATTACCTCAAGTGTTGTTTCAGCACTGGATGTTGCCTATATCAGGCTATGAGCAATGCAGACTGAAGAGAAGACTGAAAGCTGTTAGAAAACTCATAATTCACTGTAAAAAGAAGGAAGGCTGTTTTCTGGCAAACCGCTTGAAAACACAGAAGCATTCTGAACCTGTTCTAGATGAGCAGATGTAGGTGAAGCAGTCAAAAGGTGAAAGCAGCAAGCCATTTATCAGCTCTGTGGTTTGGATGGCACCTGCAGTAAGCAGGTGGCTATCACCCCCTGCCTGTGCTCTCTTAAATATCAACGCACACTTCTACAACAACCATTCATGCAGCCACACACATACCCACAATACATTTGCTCCCGTGGAGACTGAGACAGCAAAATCCAGCCAGCAGTTCAGCAGGTGATACAAAGTACCTCTGAAAACTGAAAGCCCTGAACTTTGTCTTCATAGTCCTGACAAGGCCTGTAAGGCCTGGATGATTTATGACTGCACGAGGTGGGGACGCTGCCTTTCATTTCACATTGGGTTGCTACAGGTCAGGCTGTGGCACACTTGCTGCTGCTTCCTGGCGCATGCCTCACTCTACACCCAGTCTCATCACTTAGAAAGCCATGCCTGCAAAGTACCATGCTGCTCAGCAAGAGTTAGTGCATCTTAATCTAACCCCTGGAATTAGAAAAATGCATCAGGCCAAATAATTAGATCAATTCAGAAGTTTCTGAAGCTGCACACACAAACAGCTCCCTGTATACACATACAATCTTGCTATGATACAGATTTCAGATATGTCCGTGCACATGTGTGTGCACACACATGCAAAGATACACACAGTGATAACACAATTTATTTCTGTCCATGTGGAAAAAACGATCACAGCTATGTAGGTAAGCATAAGAAACAGAAACTCTACTGAGACCCGCTCCTGCCTTAGAAGCAGTAGAAGGGGTTACCATCATCTGACATTATGGGACTAGAGCATCCATCTGATCAAAGGAAAAAAAATTAAAGCATCACACCCAGTTCTATTGTCACACAAGTAGACCATGCAGCGCATTACTACAGCCCAGATTACAGTTACAAAATCCACCGGTAACAGCCCTGCTATTAACATGCCACCTGTTACCTTTTCCAAAATGCTGAAATTATCTTATGATCGTTTTCAGCTTGACAAATGCAGTTTAATCTTTATTGCATCTCACATCACAGACCTGCTTCATCCATGTCTTATTTATCTCACGTGTGTCGGAATGCAACCCCAAGCCCTCAGTCCCCCCCCTGCCACCAGGCATTCCTTCTGCTCTGCTTTATCAATATACCTGGGTTTCCATATCCGACTGCTCCTTTACAATAAAAAACACACCCACCCAGTATTCTACCATTGCCTGTTGCCTTGGTAATCCAAATGCCTGGGTACTCGCTGATTATCGGCGAATGAGACTCGCATTGTTCACACCGCAGCGCGTCTGCTATGTTAATGTGAGATAATGGCAGCCAGAAGACTCCTTTTGTTCCCAGCTTTGCTGTTTATTCATAGTGCCTGGAGGTCAGCGACTGCTACAACAACCGGGGAAGGAACCGCTGTAAGCGTGAGCAGATTCCACTTCTGCTTTTGCCTCTGAGACAGAGGGAAACACGAGCAGCCCCGCACAGCAAGAAGGGCACCGTGAGCTTTGCAGTCTGACTCACGCAAGGTGTAGCAGGCGCCTAGGAGGAAGATTTGATGGACTTGCACTTCCGAGATTTTAGATGAAGCTGATTTACGTTCTCCGACAACAGAAAAAAACCGCTTTCTTCAAGAGGCGCGGCGGAGGGCGGGAGGGGAGGGGGCAGCGCACCGCCTCAGCTCACTGGAACCGCGCGGGGCTGGGAGCTCCGGGGCTGACAGGGGAGCGGGGCGAGCCCTGCCGACCCCAGCCGCGCCGCCGGGCAGCAGCCGGGGACAGGACGGCAGCAGCTCCCGCAGCGCCGGAGGCTGACACGGGCGGGTTGGGTCGGGACGGGACGCGAGTGGGCTGCCGGCGGGCAGCCGCCGCGCAGCCCCTCGCCATGCGGCGGCGCCCGGAGCGTGCGGGCAGGGCAGGGCAGGGCAGGGGGAGCCCGGGCAAATGCCTTCGCCGGCGAGGGACGGCTGCGCCCGGTGGCATGTACGCAGCAGGTCGGAGAAACGTCTTCCCGAGCTGTCTCCGACACTCTGCCTGTCAAAGTTGTTTGGAAATGCTGTTGCTGACACAGTGACACGGGCAAACAAACCATCACATCGTATCTCCCCTGACGTGGTAAGTGGGAACAGAGAGCATAAACAGACCATGGTACCTTCCCCGCATTCCCAGCGTGGAGGAGATGAGGACATGCCGGAAGATGCCCCGGCTGGCGTGTTATTCCTCATTCCTACAACAGCCCTTTCACGGGAAGAAACCTTCGATTCCTGCTAACGGCACTGCCAGTATCTAATTAATGTCAGAGACCCATCTGCACCGGTCGCTGATGCGCTCTGTCTGCCGAGCAGGTTTGTTGTCATCAATAGCGAAAACAACGCAGGATTTTTTAGCAAGAATTTCTAACCAATTTTATTTTAGGGAAACCATTAGAAAAGACTTCATTAGAAATCACTGCAAATAGCTATGACTATTTCATTTTCTTCCCACTGCGATACTAAAGAGACTTAAGAACCCAGGTGTATGGGAATAGCAGGAATAATAACAATAAAAAAAAGGACAAAATCGTATCAGGAATTTACTCCTTTTGTAATATATTTGCAGGGCAACCCTGTGGAGGGTCACATTTTCATCTAACTGAATGAATGACAGATTCGTGTAAAGAAAAGACATCAAGAACAATACAAGGTTTTAGACAAAATACACATCTGTGTTCCTGTTGCCAAACTACCAAAAAGAACAGAAATCTTTAAAAAAGACAAGGCATTTGCCATCATTTATGCCAGGTATTTTTTTCACTCCACTGAAAATGGAACACGTCGCCAGACTGTAAGTCCCTCCCTGGGCAGAAGCCATGTCACCTCCTGGCAGGCAGGCTGAGTGCAACCAACAGCACAGCATAGCACGGGTACCCAGCAAACATCTACACACACTGAACCCACCCGGACTCCCCCAGCCCTCTGTGCCTGCGAAACCACACTCGCGGACCTGGCCCTGCAGTGCCTGAAAGGCACTATCTTAGTTCCGGGTCTTCCCCATCCAAAGGTACTCAATCCGGTTAAAAGACTTCTGATGATTTTAATGAGTTTTGCATCAAAGAGCTGGGCAAACTACAGCTTTCAGTGTCACCACACAGTTATCATGTTGACAGTCAAAATGGGTAAAAACTAGGGATGTTTCCATAGCTGAATGATTTTTAACTCCAGCACCATCAGGAATGAACTGGTTTCATTGAGAACAAGTGACAGAGGGAACCTTCCTAACACAGTGGAAGAGGAAAATCACCGGCACTCAACACAAATCATCTGCTTTTGAGAGCAGCCCTCATGTAAAGAGCATGATAGTATTGTGAGTATCGCTAAACACTAAAGTGCAATCAATTAGACATTTTCAGGAACTGGGTGTTCCAAACATGAAAATGACAGCTGTCTTTTCAGAGGTGTCAGTTACTGTATTTTAAAAACAAGCATAGACAGGGAAAAGCCTGTGAAGGTCAGGTTTTGCCTTAGTCAGCAGACATCCCTTTTACATCCTATTTGCCTAGTCTTTATCAGGATTTTAAAAAATATCAGCTGGCACTTAATAATAATAATAATAATAATAATAATAAAAATCACATAGCAAAACCCTAAACTGTTTTATTTAGTAAATACATCAGAGAGGAAAAAATGTAGAATAACACTTACATGTACTTATCAAAAACAAAAAAAAAAAAAAAGAGAAAAGTATGGTGGTTGTGTTGCTACCCATTTTTCTTATTACAATAGCACTAACTCTCTAATCAATACAGAAGCCCTATTTTCACATCTGCGCAAGGTGCTGTACACACAATAAAAGATAATCTTTATCCTACCCCTTTTACCAAGCATGTGAAGAGTATATATTTGAAAAGAAGTTAAACTGCCCATTATTATTTTCAGAGATCGTGTCCCTCATGCTCTCCTATCACAAGAACTGACCACAAACATGTTGCCTAAAATGAAATACAGATTTTTCACATGAAAATATTACAGGCAAAACTATTAACAGCTGACGATTACACATTATCAGTTTTTAGCCAGGGAGTACTAATAATTTGCATTTAGCTTCAATATTCTTTCAAGGTTTTCTTCCACCTCCTCCTCCTAAGTATGTGCATTAAAACTAGTCTGGTTTCACTTGGAGGACAAGATGGGCAAACAAGTTTTGGGACAGTACTTTGGAGCAATTAGCTTTGTCTTTACAATGCTCAGAGCATTAGCATACTGTTTGGAACAAATCCTGAGTTGTTTGGTTTTTTTTTCTTTAAGAAATGGCACTGCTGCAGAAACAGTTTTTGACGCTGAACTTTTCCTTTATTTTTCCTTGATGGTGGATATTAACATTTCTTGACAGAAAGGAAGACAGAATTAAAACAGGCTGCTCCTGCAGAATCAGGAGTAATACAGGTTGCTTCACTGGATATATTCTCTTATATTAGGATTTACCATCTGTTCAGTCCCTCATTATATTTATTTCACAACTTCACAAACAGAAAGATGAAAAGGCTTTGAAACAATCTTATCTTTCACCTAAAGAGTTTTGAATTCTTTTGCAAAGATTGTTCCTGTATGCCACAGCTACATGCAGCAATGAAGTGACCCCTGACTTCAAACTGATGTATAAAAAACACACAACGTGCTTGTTTTCAAAGAAGTGGTATATGCTGCACCTGACCTTTCACTTTAACCATTTCTTTCATCCAGACTTTTTTAAATTGACTATCATCGTTGGTCAAAACTGTCTATGATGGTAAAATTGAAAAGGCAGCAACGTTTTCAGACTCTGTCACTATTTCTGCTGGAGTGTTATAGCCATATCACTTCTGATCCTTAACAAACAATGTAAGAGCCAATCCTAACCACCCATAAATTCAGACGGAGAATTGCCATTCTTTCCAAGAGCTCCTACCAATGTTGAAAGTTCAGCTCTTAGTAAAGTTTAAATAGAAACAAAAAAGGCACAAAAACAAACACTAAAAATAAGCACCCTTGTAACACAAGTCTAATGAATAAAAGGTATTTATGGCAATTGCCTGAACATAAAACAATAATGACAATAGATAAAGCACCTTCCATAATATCGAATTACTACTTAATTTGATCTACTGTTTAATTTTCTCAAAACCTCTGGCATTCAGTAATTTTGTGACAAAATAATTTTATCTTCATATTTTTGATCAATCTTGACTGCCCTATACAGACATTGGTACCCTTTGGTCGCTAACTGCAAGACAGCTGGCAATTAATACAGAAGACCAAAATTTGGAGCTAGAGAGAAGACAACAAAAACCTGATGAATGTTCATAACACTGTACCAAACTGCAACTAACAGCTGTCTATTTTCAGGTGGTTTTGCTGACAAAATAAGTTTTACCACAAGTTATGCAAGAAATGATAAGCCTCCTAGGGCTTGCCTAAACTGAACTAGGGTGCAGTTCCCACTGGGACTGATGGAAACTGTACCCATTTCAACCAAGATTCAATTTAATCCACATGTAAAGGTCCACCACTTAATGCAATAAAGCGTTAAGCAGGAACTCGATCAAAGCTAAGGAAGGTGTATAATGACAATAATCATGTACTTATATAACAGCATTTGCCAAAGACCTTAAATTCATTTAAAAGTAAAAAAAAAAAACAAAAACACCCACCTTGAGTAGTATCTATTATTACAGACATGTCAGTTTGGAAAACTGCAACAAAAGGAAGTTGCGTGACTCCCTTGAAGCTAGAAAGCATGAAATTTCACTCCTGTGCAGAAGGGCCAGCCCAAAGACTACTGGTTTTCCTTAAGTCCCCCATAAATTCTTTAAGTAGGACTTCAATCAGAAGTTATACAGAATTAGGGAGGTGGACAGGGCTCACACTGGACCTTGAGTACAGGAGTGAAACTTACCCACATGAATTAATAAAAAGAGTCTAAAAATAAAATAAATCAGTGAATCTCACATTCAAGTTTGAGCTATCATTATACTTAAAAAAAGAAAGATAAGATTGAGGGATTTTTATTAGAGAATGCAGTGCTCATGCTGTTCATAAAGCAGAAGAGAGTCTGCAGCCCAACCACCTACATGAGGTAATAGTTATTTAGCTAAAATTTTGTTCTATATGCAACACTTGATAATTCTGTTAATGAAAAACTAAATTTAGAAAGAAATTAGCACAATACAGCCCCTACTCTGTTGCATGCATGCACATCCCTATATGGCATATATTCCATTCTCTGGAAGTGCATTTGACCAATAGTATCATTCTCAAAGCCCTCCTTGATCTGTCTTCTTCAGTTTTCTCCCACAACTCAAATTAACTCTTTAAAAATAAAAGGTTGTCCCTAAAAATAGGCCAGGCTTAAATTCCCTCCAGTGTATGTGCCCATAGTTCTTAAATATGAATACTCAGATTTAGATTCTTGTCGTACATTCTTGAGTCAGAATTTATTTTAAATAGCCAAGCCCTGTTTCAACTTAGAGACTAAGCAGCTGTGATTCTATAGCACCAGGTACATTGCGATTCTAGTCCTTGACTAGAGTTCTGGGTAATTCTGTTGCCAGTAAAAGCAACAGCAGAAAAAGCTCTATCTGAAGGTACTCAAAATAGTCCTATGACAGGAGAAGTTTTTTGGGTTTTTTTTGTCTAGTGATATTCAGCAACTGACGTATATCCTATATTCCCTCTGTTATGCTACATAAGGTTCTTGAATATGCTCTTGGTAGTTTTAATTTAGTATCTAATTCTTTCACAAAACTTGAAGTATCTGGTTACATTAATTTCTTGTTAGTTTGAATTCATACAAAGTCCTTGTGGATGAAAGATAAGATACCGTGAACTTTAATACTAAGCTTTTGACCCACATGTAATTTAATGCAAATACAAATGTTGCTTCATCAACAGCTTTATCACCAGGATTGTACTTAATGGCACTCCACCTTTTTTTTTTTTTTAATTCAAACAATCAGAAAACTCTGTTCTTCACCCTATACTTCACTACTGCCTTGCAGACTGATTATAAAACATCCATGAAAACAAACAGTTCCAGTCCGAAAAAGAAGCTGGAGAGTCACAAGGTGTCTCATTCTAATGTATCACTCCAGAGATTTTGAGTAGTCACAGTTATGGCCAAATTACGGACAAGACAACAGCACACACTGAAGTAGTGATGCAGGTATTTCAAATCCCTGAAAGGCTACTGCAGATATTATAGGTATGAAGTTATGCCACAGGAATTATGTTTTTAAAGGGGCATCTCATAAGTAAACACCAGTAATTCAGAACTGACTCTCACCATCTTCCTCAGTAAAGGATTTCAAGGGCAATACTCAAGAGAAACTTACAGGGACTGTTTGATACTGCACAGGATATTTTACTATTATGTAGAATATAGGGTAAGCCAGTATTGCCAGAAATGCTGGTGTTTATGTTGAGCAGAAGAAAGTGTTTATTTTTTGACATGTAACAGAGTTTCAGTGAAAAACTGCCATAAAAGAGAAGAGTTGGACCTATCTTATCTAAGTAATGTAGCTCACAGCCCCTGTAAGACATAACAGTGCTTTCATCCTTACTTTATAGACTTTAGAGGAACAGAGGCTAAAAGGCCAGATGAGAATCAGGCATCTAAAAACTACAAAACTACACCTAAGAGAGCATATACTCTGCACCACACTTTCTCTAAAGACTGGCCGCAAATTTTACCTTGGCTTCTGCAAAGCTTCTCCCAGGTGTAAAAACAAGTTATTTTAGAACAGAAGGTGGCTGGTTTTTGTGTTTGTTCTTTTGTTTGTTTGGGTTTCGTGTGTGTGTTTACTGTTGACCAACGGAAAAATGTGGCAATTCAGGTACTTTGAAAAGCCACTGATACTGTACTATGCTACAAAAAAGGACTTCATTCTCAAGGGCTATAATAAAAGGCATATCATTTGTATGATTTTCCCATGAATACAAGAAATATAAGGAGAAAAATAACCAACCCAAAACCAGAAGTGGTTTCCAGACACGCACATTTGTATAGTGGACTTCATGTAAATGGACAGGTACAAAGATGCCCCCCAGCTCCATTCTAACACAAAAGTTCATTACTTATGCTGCCAGGGAAGCTATGTACAAGGATTTCAGCTTTATCCATGCTCTTACAATCCTTTACTAACAAAAGTGCCCTAAAAACAATTTATACTATTTGTGATTTCTTTAATGCAATGCTAAGTGAAAGAAAGCTTTGAAAAAAACCCTCCCAGAAACATAGAGCATGAAATGAATGTTTAGTCCTGTCTACACTTTTTTTTCAGTTTTTGTCTTCATCTAGGCTTTGCAGACAAGAAATACAAATACTGCTAATCCACGTAATTTGGTAAAGGCTTCACATCTTCAGCTGCTTCTCGTGTCCTTTAATGCTCACATTTTCTCTAAATGAACAGAAGTACTTTGTGATCCTCACCTGATAAAAGGTGGCATAGGACATCCTCCCATGTATGGCTATGCCCGCTATACAATTGGTTTGCATACATTTCCAATGGCACTTGGAAAACAGAACATCAGTAAAATGTTTTCAACCTCAAGAAAAGCCAGGTGTATTTAAATAAACAGTAGGAAAATGGCTTGGGAGAGACATGTTGTAGAATTTTATCTCTAGGGCACAACATGAAGTTTGAAAGCAAGCCCACTTGATCTGAGCACAGATTTGAAGATGGAATCATCACTTCACTATGTATCAGCCAATAGCAAAGTCAAAACCTGAGTTTATTTTGTACTTGCTCTAATTACAGATCCCCTGTTGTCTGTAGTGTTGTTCAGCGCACAAAGCATCAATGGCAACAAGCATTTCACATCTGTCATGCGGTACATCTGCACACACTGCCACTCTACAGACTGGGCTGAGACTCACCTATGAGAGAGGGTGGGTTTCATGGAGCTCATAGAGTTCATGGGGGGTTGCATGGGTAGCTTCCCCGGAGGATCGTTCTGCCGGCTTTTCTGGTGGCGAAGCAGCAAGAGCCGTCCCAGCTCCTCACACCACGATGAAAGCAGTGCTGTGCAAACAGAACAAAGTAACAGTAAGTGCACAGCCCAAGAACCAGCACAGCCAAGTGCAGATGCATGCTACTGTAACAGGAGTCTCAATCCCAACAGACAAACCCCAGGAGTGAAAAGCTTGTCCACAATCGACCACTCATATTATTATCCTATCAAATTGAGTCTGTAATTGCCCTACACTATCATTATAATGTTTTTATACAAGTTACAAACATTCTGAACAGCCCAGGAGGGAGAACTTGTCTGAGCGGAGCAGCACAGAGATGAAGAATGGATGAGGCACAAAGACACAGGATAGCTGTTGTGAGTAAAAAAAGACATGGAAGAATTTGTTTCACGCTAATAGAAATGAAACAAAGATATACAGAAGACATCATTCACAGAGGGGAGCAAAGAACAACATCTCTTTTCTGTTCAGCTATTTTTGTGCAAAAGATTAATTGGAGAGACATGAAAAGAAACCCATGTGCAAGAATCCATTTCCAAACCTCCTATCAGCCACCAGTCTTGAACAGATAAACAGGAGAAAGCAGCCACACTGATGTATGGATACAAAGTTAGCACTTAAATCTATATTTGACCCAGCACAACTCCTAAATGTGTATTTCCATTATGTGCCTAATCTTCTAGTCAATGAGGGTGATTCTGTGCTTACAGGAAAATCACGCTTATGAACTACGAAGATGCAGAGATTTCCTACAGGGACAAAAAGTTTCCAACTCCAGCTGAAGGGATGAAAGGGGTCATTATCTCTGAAAATGTGGCCTCCCCCTTATACAACCACACTCAGAAAAGACCAGCCCCTGTTACAGAAACCACCTACTTTTCAGTAAGTACAACCCCAGAAAGTGACTGCAGGTGAAATCTGGCTCCCATGAGCCCACCCAGCCAAGACACTCCACTGGAGCCATCAGTAACACCCAACTGAGCCTCAAAGTTGCATGTTTAATTCCAGCATCAGCAGTGGCTCTGGTAAAAAATCAAGGTACGATGCAGTGAAGTTTCACCAGAACAAAGTGCAGACTAATTGCAAAATTCTGCAGCTGAAGAAACATTCTCAAGTGGCAGCACGTGGGGTTTTTCCTTCTTTAAAGTATGTTTTACAAAGCCCTCAGAACAATAAAATGCTTCGTATTTAATTTTTAACTAAGTGCTTTCCTGAGGTGCTACGAACTGAACACAAATCAACAGATTGCACAAGTAGGTGAGAACCAGAACACTACTCAAAACCCAAGCTGCCACAGCAGTTCAGAGTAAGAGAGCTATACATGTCATTTTAGGCTTTCGGGTTTAAAAGAGACAAATGCAGAAATCTCTAAAATTGTGGCTTTTATTTTAATTTCTTATTTTTTTAGTGGTTGTTTTTTTTACCAAGTAACAGAATCATAAGCAGTAGCAAACTACCATTTCAAGGTACACCACCTTTTTTCAGTAGCTATTGTCTGGTACCATTAACAAATTGGAACAAATTCAAAGAGACTAATTGTAACATTGTACTGGGGGGGGGGGGGAGAGGGAGACCTGTTTTGCCAGGAGGCTCCCCAAATATGATTTTTCACCACCACAAACAATTGGAATTACTCAAGTTTAATGGCCACACAGGAAAAGTACTGAAAGCCCGAGCCATCCCCGTGATTAAATTGCACATTTAGACAAAGGAGAGGTGGTAATTTCATTGCATTTATCAAGCAGAAGGTCAAGAGCGGTGTTTAGGGAGGCATTTTAGAGCTCTGCTGTAACAAAAAAGGGACACTGCTTCTTTACGTAACTAAACATGGTCACTCAGAAATTGTCGGCCTCACATGCAGCTACAGAGAGCATTCCCCTGAGCAATGTGAAATGTTCCAGCAACGAGTGTCAGTCCAGGCTGCTTCTCTATTAGCCAAGGAATCTGTCAACAAGCATTTGATCAAATTATACTCACCTTTTATCCCTGGCATATCACTACTAACGTGCTAGTGACACAGGCGTCCTTCCCCTTTCCAGCCACCTGGAGACACAAATCCCTGCCTAGCAGGGCTTCTTCCCATATACCACTTGAGCTCTGAGAAACACGAACAAAGTGTTCTGCTGAATGCTAAATGCAGCCATTGCAGAGTAATAGTGGATGCTGAGCACTTCCACAGCAGAGTGTAATTACTACAGCATCAAATGGAAATCGTCCATCTTAAATGAGGCTTTGATGGGAGGAGGGAGCTGCTCCTTCTGCACACCTATGTGCACTTGACAAACAAGATAAAAAGCAAAACCCCAATGGATCTGAGGGCAAGAATCAGCAAACAAAAGCCAAACCTGCTTGGAAAAAAAGTGGAGTAACTCCTGGAAAAGGAGTAAGCAATGAGATAGCACAGCTTTGGTGAAGTGAAGATAAGGAAAGATCTTAATGAGTTGTTATTATTATTACCAATATCAAATACACACATTTATAAAGGTGAAATGTAAACCATTAGAGAACAAAGAGGTCCTTAAGATAAGCTGGACAGTTTCATTCTCCAATTTATCTAGAGGGAAGTCATGTTTTTAGAAACTAAGAGACTGCAGGTATTAAACATAGCAAATTTACTCATCCCTATCACAGCACTCATTACGGAGAGGTTTAACCTTTTCTCCCTTGGGACATTTCAACTCATACACCATGTATAATAATTGCTCTCTTTCCTGCATCAGTGTTTGTGCATGGAATGAAAACAAGAGCTGTTTGTAGCCACCTTAAAAGTAACCAGTCCCCTCTATCCTGTTCAGTCGGAGCAAGAACCGTCTGAAGGAGTCTGCTCTCCTCTGCTGGAAATGCAGGGGCAGCCTTCATTCCTCCCTGCCCCAGCTACCTCCACTGCTCTGCTCTCAGCTTGGTAAGATGAATATATACCCCACACACATCTGGTACAGCTGGCTTCTGGAGAACATCACTTCCTGGGCTATTCAAGCACGATGAAACAAACTCAAAATGAATTTACAGATTACACTATTCATCTTTAGTGTACTTAGTTACTGCTTTTTATGCTGACAGTATTAGGCGTATCTCAACTCATTTACACTCAAAGCACGAGAATTTCAGTATCATATTATAATGAACAAGATAAAGCAGTAAGCACAAAGGACAGCTACAGATGGTGCCAACAGTCAGTCTCCCTCTCATAGCACAGCCAAGCAGCTGCCTTTTCTTCCCCCTCTGCCCCTCCTCCTTGTACAACAGGAGCACAGATTTTGCAGATGGACCATCCACACCGTCTCTCACAGCTTCTTGCTGCAGCAGTTTAATGATCAGATTTAAATCGTATTCCTGCGCTGTACTGCTACAATGTCCCTTGCATGTAATGATGTGGCTTTCCTGCTTAAATTGAACTGAACTGTTGCAATGGGAGGGAAGGGCAAAATCCCTAAATGTGCACCCCCAAACATACCTCCATACGCAGCCCAGGTGTAAAATACAACCTGGCTAATAAACCGGAATTGACATTTTCAACCCTTGTTCAGTCGCGGAGGGCTCTACCAGCTCATGCCAAAAGATGCATAATAATGGCAATCAAATGACGTGCTGACAGTTTAAGTGTATTCATACATTTATTTGGCTGAAAGGGGCACACTCTGGGATGATTGGTGCAATATTTGACCTACTTTTCTCCATTTGCAAAACCTGTATCATTCTTAATGGGACTGCATTTTACTTTGAGCATTGATGTATTTTCATGGAAATAAATCAATACTGATTTGCTAATGACGAATGTGTTAAGAAACCAACACAGAAATGAGCAGCCTCGGCTTTCACATTTGCGAAATAAAGAAAACCAGACAGATTTAAAAATAAGAGATATTTCAATTACGAGTCACCCAAGGGGTTTGCCTAAGGAAATGAGAGAAAAAAACACATTCAGAGATACTCATCTTGCTGCTACCCAGTCCCATTTTTGTTTCTCCTTTCCTTGAAGAGGAGCAGACGTTGCAGAAGTGTGTCTCAGCACAGAATGTGACTGACCTCTCCTGAAAATACTCATAAATACTCCCACACACCCGGAGTTGGCCACACTTTATGTCCTTCTGAACGCCTCCTGCAGTTTTAAACACTTTCATTGAAAAAAGTCATGAGACATTGCAGCGTATCCAACACTGGGATCCTGAGGACAAGTAGAGGGAAGAGGGCTGTAAGGCAAAGATTTCTTTTTTCCCCCTTCAGCCTGAGTCACATTTCAAGCATTTTTCTGCAACAGCAGAGCTAAGCCTTGCTTGAAAGAGAAAGGAAGCAATTGTTATTTAATTCCCTGCACTAGGAGCCAGGTCTTTAAGAACATGCCAAATATTACAAGATTTGCGACACAATTACTAGGACTGGCCACATCCCCCGGTACTGTTCTTTTCATGTGAGGGCCCTTCTGTGCTGAAAACCTGCCAGGCAGTATGGAAACAAAGGCTTCCGCTGCCCGCTCCATGGCACCTTCCCATCCCTCAGAGCCATGTGTGCCCATTGCCCACCAGCAGCACCAGACACTTCTGTGAGGAAAACCAAGGAGCTTGAGCTGGGGGAAGCCATGGATCACATCCAGGCTGCCCACAACACTTCTTACTTCTTCTTGGTGACAAATGATGCTGGCGTACTTGCAACAATTACGTTCTGGGTGCTGATGACGCAGCTCAAAGGATAGTTTATAGCCATGGCATTGAATATTGGTACAGCCCGTTACAATCCCTTTTAGGTCAGGGAACAGAAAGGGGAAGGAAAACAGGCTAAGCGATCAATGCCACCCCATAGATTCACTAATGCATTTCATTAGCTGCATCCACACCAGCTCAGATAGCTGCAATCCTGTAACTGACTGATTTAACTCAGCACTGTGCAAAGTGCCGTAGTAAGCATCTCCGAGTGAATGAGCCAGTCGGCTCCCTAGAAAGCAAAATACAGAGAAGCACGGTGCTAATCTATTTACCTATTATGATACCCTAGTATTAGTTACAGCTTATCACCTCAGTAAATCGCTGCCTCTTGTTAGGGAACATGCTTAAAGGCGCAGCAAACTATTATTTACAGGCACACACTATATTTACAGCCACAAAGACAGGTGAGGAGGGGATAGGACAACAACTCAGTAATTTCAATGCCTTCTGCTTCCCAGGAGACTGCTGGAGGAGCACAATAGGATTACTGCTTCCTTGCTGCAGTTAAGCTGCAGTACAGTTCAATAGGCAGACTGGCAGACGCGTATTTCTTACTCACTGCAATGAAAATATTAGGAAAAAAGGAGGAGTTTGATTTGGAAAGCTATCTGTTCAGCACTGTCTCGCTAGTTTGGTTTTCTGTCTCGGAAGGAGATGCATTTGGCTGAAAAGATATTTACAGCATAAGTAAGAAAATACAACTTTTTTTGCAGGTCATAACCATTAATTTTATGTTGCTCTTAGAAACAAATTTGCATTTTTTACATGCAGAATTACAGTTAAGTGGAATACAGAACTACTAAGGGCTTTCTATCCTCTTCTGTATAGACTGCAATCTAAATTCAGTTTTTATAAATTATCCAGTGAAATAATTTGGTGGAGTAGGAAGGGAAGCAGCAGAGAAGGAGGGGAGTGGAAATTACTATAGTCTTGATTATTTAAGAATGATAGTCTTTTTACACAGGAAGATAGAGATTACATACTGTTTGGAAAAATATATTAAAAATGTTAACTACCTGATGATCAGTGTGCTGTAGTGTTAGAAAAATCATTTCAATTGCATTAAAAGGATGGAATCTTTGTCCATAATTTGGAAAGCAGTAAATTAGACGTTTTCCTCATGTTTTAAAAGCCATTTTGCTTTTAAGGAGCTGGGGAATGGAGAGAGAGGAGAAATTGTTCATCCCAAACTATTTCAAGGATTGATTTTCCTGCAGCTCTACTTCTCACACACTCCAGGAGAGCCTGGCAATGGCTGGCTAACCTGTTGGACAGTCAGTCAGGGCAGAAAAGCAAGGCCACAATGGAAATAGGATGTACCTATCCATTAGGAGAAATTCAGAGTATGCGTGTTTGCCCCTCCTCTTCAGTTCTCTCAATGCATGGCTAGGTGTCCTAACCCTGTGACAGACAAGGCCTACCCCTGCCATTACACAAGCTTCTGCTGTGTATCTGCCTCAATGTGGAAAGCACAAAAGGAGTGTATATAATGCCAATTATAAAGCAGAAGTAGTCATTTCTCAGCAGTCTGGCTGCTCGACATGGACTCAACAGCAGTTCCCAAGGAGCCCACCCCTCCTTCCAGGTCTATCTCTCTGGCTGCCAGCAGATGCCCGCTACACATGCAGGGGCCTATGGCACAGAGCCTGTGCTTGCTCTCAGGTATTTGTTCCCAACTTGTATCAGGAGACTTACACCCCAGCTGGCTGCTTTTTTGGAGGAGCTGAGGATTGTGCTTGCTGTTCTCCATCATGGAAAATCAGTGATATGAGCTTAAAGAGTTCAATGAAGCTGGATTAAACAAACTGATTTTATCTGGACTTAGAAGTACCAACACAAGCGAGGAGTACCACTGCCAAATGCACACAGGTTTAGAAGGTGCTAGTCCCAGTGACTGCACAGCAAACCACGTGGAACTGAATTCCCCAGCAGAGCAAAGGCAGCAGCTGGCTCAACCCCTGCTTTGGGAGGCATGAACTGCCCACTAATTGCAAAAGGAACATGAAGTCAACAGCCACAGTTCAACACTGCGAAACAGTATGGCATATGTTTCTACCACTAATATCCAAATAATGCCCTTTATTACCAATGCCACCTTCATTACTATAGCTAGAGCAGTGTCGTGCAGAAATACCCAGCTATGTTCTGGTAGGATCAATCACGCAGTTATATATTATCATTAAAAAAACAAACACTACATGGGTTTGTAGCAAAACAGGTAACGTGGGGAATGCCTAATTAATGAAATGTAATATAAAATTAATTAACAGAGGTTTTATTCCATAAAACCCTTACTGCAAACCTGAAAGTTATCTAGCATGTGCTTTCAAGGGTGCTGCATAAGAGTGACACCAAGTAGAAGTTTGGTCTTGAATACGGGTCCAGCTTGTCTTGGCATATCTTCAGCTCTTCACAAATACCTCTCAAAACACACATATATTGGCTTCCCCAAAAGCCCTTACCAATTAGAATATTACATACTGGAGACACGTATTTGAATACTACTATCCTTATCCCATGACTTCAGTAGAACCGGGATTCTCCAATTTCCTTCTACACTTGCCAAAACTTGGCAGAGCATCTTACCAGATTTACTACATTAACTTCGAAGTAATACATTACAAAACATAGCAACAATGGCTCAATTTGGCAAGCACAAAACACTCTGCATGGATCCAGATAAAATACGTAAGCACCTCATTTAGGCTTAGTTGTAACCACGTTGCTATATCTGAAAACATGCCCCACTATAAAGAAAAGACAAAGCTGGTTAAAGGCCACCAGCAAGTCTATCTTGGATACAGCTCTCCAAAGGAAATGCACTCCAATAGCATTAGATTGCTTGTTTTCTTACTCATCCAATTGTCAGTTTCACTGCTTAGAATTCAGACAACAGAGTTTTTCATTACTGCTGTACGCGTTTGTTTCGTAATGCCAGTTCTGGTCATCAATAGACTTCACATAAGATGCAGGCATCTGAAAAACGGAAGCAACTCACTTTAACCCGTCTTTAGCTAGATTCAGAGTGGTGACCTCTAGGTGAGAGGATCAGTTTCTCTTAATCCATCCTGAGCCCTCCAATTAGTACTGTAAACAACTCCTGAGCTAACGCTGCCACTAACAACTGAAAGAGCTAGGAAAAAATACTAGAGGTGTGTAACCAGAGGATGAATACAGGGAATCCATGCACAATCAGTATGACGACAAAAGTCTGGAAAAGGGAAAACCTAGAGGCTATTTCCCAAAAGACTAAAGGAATAACTTCAGAATTGAAAGCCCAGTTTCCTACAGGTGAAAAGTAACCCAAAGTATTCAAAAGGACCAAACGGAAAGTAAAAAAAAACAAACAAAAAAAACACAAACAAACAAACCCAACCAAAATGGATTTGTCAAGAACAAATCATGCCATTACTTCTGTACTTTCTGTACACTAACAGACAAGAGACTTTTAGCATAGATTTGTTTGATTTTAGTGAGGCTTCAGTGATGCTTTATATGAACTTCTTACAAATAAAAAAAGGGAAGTAAGGTCTAGCTGAATCCAGCACAAAATGGCTGGAAACTTAAGCTTACTGAATTATTAAACCAATGGTCAGTAACAGAAACAAGCATTATTGGCTGCGTTTTTGCAGGAGTTTTTCTGGGTCTGAAACTACTGAATGCTTCATTTATGGACATCCACAACACAGGTGGATAAAGGGCTAGAACATGTTCTCGGTCAATTTACAGATAGCACAAGCTGGAACAAAGCATCAGCTCACTGCAGAACTGGTGTTGAAATCATCTTGAAAAGCTGGAGAAGTGGTCTGAAACTATATCCAAGAGGGACAAATACAAAGTATGATACAATGCAGCTTCGCAACAACAGGGTGAGAATCACCTTCAAAGGCAGGAATTCTCAGAAGTGGACCTGAAGGCAGTAACTCTGCAGAGGCTGAGCTGTGCCACACTGCTGCAGCAAACTCAGCTGTCCTCCTCAGGTACAAGTCTGAAAGATGTGTAGTTCTCCTTTCTCTCTACCCCACCACAATGCAAAGTCACAGAAGAGGAAGAAAAGTTATCAAAATCATTATGAGAAACCCCATCAATATAATCTGCTCT
Organism: Psittacus erithacus; assembly: GCA_009867235.2. NCBI lineage: Eukaryota > Metazoa > Chordata > Aves > Psittaciformes > Psittacidae > Psittacus > Psittacus erithacus. Next base: position 51,883 of record WYDI02142218.1, on the reverse strand, counting down.
AAAAGATTGCATGGAGTGGTGGTATGGTTTGGTGGTGTTGGTTTGGTTTCTTTTAGAAGAGCAAAGATTGACAGCAATATTTACCAAGTAACAAAGCATCACCCATATCCTCAGCAGCAATGCCAAAATATAATGTACAAAGGCATAGAAAAGAGAGAGGTTAGGTCTCAGAAGCACCCTAATGCTACTAAATACCCTAAGGGGCAAGTTGATGAATTTTTCATGAATGGAGATGCTGAGGCATGGTCAGATAAACGTCCAGGGAGAACAGTACTAGGCATTCTTCAGGCAAGGGGTATGGCATAGATACCATTGAAGTCTACAGTTAAATGACTCTATGATTGTGCACATAAGAATTTCAATCAATCAGCTTTCATAAGAAAAATATTTAAATCTGGCTTGTCTTTACAATTATTCTAAATAGAAACATAAAAAATGCTGAACATCTCAGTTACAGAGTGGGGAGCTCCTGCAGAGACAGCTGAAGCAGCCATCCAGCTACATGGCTTGCTGGCTACACTTTACAGATGAAAGAAACTGAGAGCAGGTGATGCGCTGAAGGTCACACCATTTGTGACAGAATGAGTCCCAGAACAGAGAGGATCATACACCTTCCTCTCTTTGCAAGGAAAAACCACAACCACCACATGAAGGGCTTACTGCTCTGCACCCACAGTCTCCGTGCCTGCCATGGAACATTTTCAAACAACTGTAAAACATCTGGAGAGGCTTTCAAGGAGAGGAAAAAAAATTACAAAAGCCACACAACCAAAATTTATAGCAGAAACGTGTTTCCAAAGTTAACATTGCACAGCCAGAACTTCTGAGAAGGACCAAAAGCTATTTCAGGAACTTCTGGTTCTGCAGTCTTGCTCTTTGATTTAATTTCATATTATTTTACCTTTTTATGGGAAAAGAATGTTTTATCAGGTGTCCTCAGGAATTTTTATTTCTGTACAATTAGTGTAATACAGGCATTGCCAACTTCTCCTGAAGTGCTGAACGAAAAAAATGTTCACTTTCAAAGGTGGGGGTTGCAGGAAAATTTTTCATGCTATACAAACTTTGTACTTGAACAGAACCAAGCTGAAAGCACTGTGACCCCTACCTTTGCATAATTTTTCATTCTGAAAGAACAATTACAGCTACATATAAAATAACCTCTATGTGCTGAATATGAAGACAATTAAGGACATCAGCAAAGAGAAACTCAGCCTCAGGAGTGTTCAGCTTATTTCTGTTCCAACAATACAGAGCAGACAGATGTGTGCATGGCACTGCACTTTCAAGGCAGTGATGTTTCCCATCTCACTGCCCAGTTGATGTCTCAGTTTTCTAATATAGTCACTACTTCTCTTTTCCCTGCTGTTCCCCACCAACCCCACAAACCTTGGCATCTTCTTCCCTTTACTAGCAACTTGCTCTGCTCCTCTGGCACCAATCACCTTTTCTTGAGAACTGCCCAATTAATTAACATTCAATTAACAGGCCAAAGTTAAATGCCAAATAATTGCTCCCAAGCTGCACCTGGAAACTTGGCAACTAATGCAAACAAAAGAAAGAATTTAGTACCCTGAAAGTTGTTTCCTTCTAGCTCAAAACACAGTTATATTAAAGAGGCATTCTGTGAGCCATGGATGCTCTTGTTAAAGCATTCTGATACCTTTAAGATACAAAGTGAACTGTGTTTATTTTATCGCCAATAAAGCAAAACTAGCAAATCATCTATGCTCTCTTACAATAATGCCACATGGAAAACTCAAATTGGTGTAAAGTAAGACATCTAAATAACCCTACCCTGATCTTCAGATTTTTTTGACTGCATTTTCATGATGCAAAGTGTTCAGCAGCAATATTGCTGTCTGTGCCTGCGCCCGTGCCCTGCTGTGGCTTGTAAGTGCTCCCAGCTGTGCTGAAGCATCTCTTTGCATGACCATACTGCGAACCTGACCATAGATCTGACCTGACTGTGCTTTTTTTTCTTCTTCTTCCTCCGACATTTTTTTGGTTTGGTTTTGTGTTTTTCCCTCAGCTAGATGAATTCCTCGCTGCAGCTCTGAGTCTGGTCCCAGCACCAAGGCTACAGCACTGCAGGAGCAGAAACCAGGCAGCTGTTTCTCTGTACAGGCGGTACCCAAACACATGGCTCCAGTGCACACATATATGCCTCAGTTCAATTAGCTGAGCTAAAAGCACACAGAGGTTCTGAACAAGAGACAGCTTTATTTAAAAACCCAAGTGCGAACATTAGATTTAGAGAGATTAGAAACTGCTGTTTTCTTGTCTTCAGGGAAATGTTTATGGTTTTACATAGGTAGAAATAGGTTATCTATGGAATAGGGGAGAGGTAAAAAAAAATAAATGAACATGGCTAATTGCTTTTTACATGCATCTAGGGAAGAAGCCAGTAGAAATCACAGCCCACACTGATTTCTCAACACCTTTCTTTTCTTTGGCTGAAAATGAAGAAATTTGGAAGAGGGAAAGGGGTTTTTGTGACTTACCCTATGGACATTTACAGAAAAGCAGCCTGTCTAAATTCTCACAGAGGGCATCTGCCCCCCCCTCCCTGCACACAAGTGCTATTGTTACAGCACTGGAGTGCTATAAGATAATGCCATCACTGCTCTTGCCACCTATAAATAACAACTGCATTCGGATCCAGCCGAGTCACGTGGAAAAGCTGGCCAGCGCTATGTACATGTGTGTGAGCATGCATTTGGAAACCCAAATAATTCTAATAATCTTGCATGAAATAAGCTTTAGCTTTCCAAATTTAGCTCTGCTCCATGCACTCTCTGTGGCTCGCAGAGGACTGCCATCATTTTTTTCCAACACTATTCTTCCCTTGGAAGCTGCTGAGTAGGGCATTAGCGGGGCATTGTGCAAAACTGTATCATGTGCTACTGCGCAGACAGGCTGCTCCGAGAGGCAGACAAGAATCAATTGCTCCAGCAGCTCTGCTAACCCTCCCTCCCCTGTCGTTGACATCTTATCTCAGCCACTGAAAAGGCACATGGGCCCAAGCAAAGCAGCCGTGGGGAGCAGTGGGCGGGTGAGAGAGCGAGACAGACAGCACAGCATGGATGCCACACGCTGGAGCAGTTTTCCGATCCTGCGCCGAACTGCAGCATGAGTCTTCCCAGCCTCCTGTGAATGTCTCAGGCGGAGCACTGGGATGGCAGAGAAAATAATACACTCCTAATGACACATGAAACCAGGCTTTAGCACTAGCTCTCTACAGCAGATCTGCCGGAGCAGTGCAAAAGTAAAACCTATAATTTGGATGCTTAAACGATCTCACAGCATTAGTAACAAACACAAACAGGAAACCATTTCAGATAAGTTGTATGTGACTCCTCAGGGCATTTTCTGGGAAAATGACTAGAATACAACCTGACATGACCAATAAAGCTTACCAAAGATGTTGTTTATCTGAGTCTATAATACCCACAACACATGATCAGGAGTAAGATTTTTATCTTTTGAAGCTAAAACTGAAGAGAGCATATACTGAAGAGGAAAGAAGAAAGGAAGAGGAAGGGCAGTGAGGAACCCAAAGGATTTCTCAAGACTTCAAGCCCTGTTATTTCTGCAGAGCTTTTCACAGGGACAGCGTTTCTATCTCACAGCCTGTAGGAAAGCAGCAGTTTATACCAGCAGTGAGCAAATATCCTATTTAAATAGCAACGGCATCTATTTTATGTTCCCAGAACATCTGGATAAGAAGAATCAAAATGGACATCAGAACACCAGATGTTACTGTAAAACACAAAGTAAGACGCTATCCAAGCAGATGGCAAATAAAATTCTCCATTCTTGGTCAGAAACATTCTGGATTAGCTCCTGCTCCTACTGAAGTTGATGGAAAATCCCACAAACAATTTTAGTGGCTGGAAGGCTGAATCTCTTACATTTATTCAACCTCTAACAATCTGATCCCTTTCTTTTAAGATACACCATTTTAAGTGTACTCTACAAAACGTAACTTCTCTGCACATTAACAAGTACTTTCATTTTAGTCAAGCAGATGATAATTTTAGCAATGTAAACTATAGGATTTCCTGGGAAAGTGTCTAGAACAAAGGGTCAAAATCAACAGAAATGAGAGCAAAAGATAACATGTTAAAGAAAGATAAGGCTTCTGAAAGGTTAGAGAGATGCACTTACTGCCTAGAGACAATGCCTGGCTATTTACTACCTAGGGACTATATAAATGCCCTTTCACAAACACATAAGAACTAGCTCCTTCCATGAGGAACTTGAAAGAAATGCAATAGAAGTTCAAAATTAAGATAGCATGGGCAAAAATTTCTCAGGGGAATTAACACAGGAATGTTTTCTGGAAGGAGCTGGTTACTTGAAGGGCTTGAAAGGAGTTTGCAGCCAAGTATTAGGAAATTTTCTCTAAGGGGAATAGACTGAAGTAATTTTGAAAACATGAGGGTGGAGGAAGAGAGAAGGAGAACCCTCAAGAGCAAAAGAAAACCAGGGAACAAGGACAGAGGGAACAAGGACCGTACCTGAGGGCACTGGCTGACTGTTTAATGAGAAGGGAGAATGGGTAATCGGTGGGCTCCAACAAGGTGTGATTTCCTCCCTTCCACCCCTGCCCCCCCACTTTTGGTCCTGCATTTTACTTTGACAAGTTTCTACTACACTTTCTTCCTGCTTAGAGCCCATCATAAAGCTTCCTCATGGATGAAAGCCCCCCAAAACCAAACTGTCCAAATTTGGCCAAAGTCAAATAATAAATGTATGGAATACCCCACCTAATCTTGTCTATTACAATATAAATCAATCTGCATCAGCAACCTGCACTTTGGTGCTATAAAACCTAGAAATGACAGCATTTTGAGATTTCATGGTTTGGATAATTTCATTGATGTTGGACAAAAGGTGCTCACTGGAATTGCTCCTGCCTGTATACTACACACACACATAATCCTTCTACCTCTTTATTAGTACAACCCTTTTGAAAGAAAATAACTGGCTATTGGGAATGTCTTGTTTGTTCTCTCATGGATTTTGTGTTGATTGTTAAGATCAATTCAGGATACCAGCTCCAGTTCCAAAAGCTGTCAACAAGGGGGAAAAAAAAGGGGGGGGGGGGGGGTGTAAAAAAAGAAAGGGGGCGGGAAAGCAGGCACTGCAGCTTGACTGTGGTGTTGGCCAAAAAAATGGCAAAACCCCCATTTTTTAACTTCCTACACAACACAGTTGCTCTCCCTCTATCTTCTGACTCATCTCTCTGTTCATGTTACTAAGAAAGCCCCACAGAGCCAATATCACTAGGGAAGAACAAGATGTATTTTCAACAAAACTGTTAGCTGATTCCAGCTGCTGCAGAGCCTTTATTTTCAGAAATGATAAAAGAAGCAGGAAAAACACTGTGAATTTCAGGTAACAGATACTTTAATTCATGAACCAGGGATATTTGGTGTGGAAAGGTAACAGCAGAAATTGTCTAGAAAGATATCCTTGAAAGATGGTACTGTGTTTCCTTATACCTTTATACAGGTATAAGGAATTATTACAGACATAAGGTCAGAAATGTTACTGAAATTTCCATCATGATCACAAAAATCCTACATATTAACGCTAATACACAAAAATTTAAAGGTAATAAAAAGAAAGAATAGGGTGAATATTTCCAAATTGCTAAATGCCTCGGTTTTGGGGAAGCAGGATTCAATTCCAAAAATATGCACATCTTAATTATAACTGTCTGTAACAATTATTTTGTAGTGGTATCCTAAATCAGATGTTTTTCAAATACAGGGTAGAGCACTGTCATGTGATCAGGACCATGCAGTCTAAAAGATACACATGTAAACAAAGCACTTCTTTTATCTGCAAGAGGCTCATAAACACTAGCTAATCCTCACCTAATCCTGTGAGGAGAACATCATCCTGGTTTCACAAAGAGGGAAGTTAAGGTAGAGAACTAATCCTTTGGGAAAAATACCCAGGTTAGAATGCTGAAGAGACTAGTTATTGTATAAAGGTTCAGTGAAATCACATCTAGTTACTGCCAGCAAAAGGGATTCTGAGTCTACTGACTGGTAGGTCTCCCTGAAAATTTCTGTCTGTTCTGATACATTTCTGCTGCCAAGACTATCCCTGTCCCCTGAGAGACCTTTCAGGTAATTGTTGACAAAAAGATCAGGAAGGGGAGAATGGGTTTGGACATCAACGTAGAAACAGGATTTTCACATCTATAGAGCAGGGTCTTGATAGGAGAGGGGAGCTGCTCTGGAGGAGGATAATGCCAGTCATTAAGGACATAAATTCACAGTCTTCCATAGCATCCTGAAGAGGAGAGGATCAAGGCACTCAACATCAGATGTGAGATTAGAGCTCAGAGGCTCTTTTCCTAGCCTGGATGCAGACCACTAGACCATGCTAATCTGACAGCAGGAGTTTCACAAGGCCACTGAAAAAAAAGCACAGATTCATATTGCAGAAAATAAAACACATACTCTAAAACCTCTTTGCAAATTCTTGCCCAAGCAAATGTGCCACTGAATTTAGAATAAATAATAACGAAGTGGCAAAGGCTAAAAATATTCCTTTTAAAGTGGACTTCCAAGCAACATGCATGTGCTGTGAAAGTGCTGGACTCCACAGCCTGTTTGACAGCCGGAGGAACAACTGCAGAGAACTCCAGCACCAGTCCAGCAACTTGAGCCAGAATGTTAAATAGAGAAAAGAAAGTTCAAAGCTGAAGCCTAGGATCAAGCAATCAAAGCTTTAAAGTGAAATAGTCTAGTTCATGCACTATTTATAAAAGGTAGTATCTCAAAGCTTTCATGGAGTACAGACTAAGTCCCCGCTATTACAGAGTGGAGTAAACTAATAGTGAAGGTATGTTTAAGGAAGCCTTGAAAAGCAAAAATTTATTTCATCCTGGAAAAATCTAAGAATCAAAAAGGACAGCAGAACACAAAATGGGTAAGCCAACATGAACAGCTTTGTAAGATAAAAGGGATGCAATAAAAAAGGTATAAAGACTTCATAAGGGAAGACTGGAAGAGTGTTATACAATCTACACCAAACATTACTGTAGGTATCATGATGAAACAAATGACAGCCTTCTATCAGATAGGTTCTTGGCTAACAAGTTTCTGCATATAGACACTAATTAAAAAAACTATCAAAGCCCACAACCTGGCCCACTGTGGACTAAGGTGAGGAAGAAAGAGTAGATACGAAGCAGTCATACTAATGAGAGAGAACAGAGCAATTAACCAAGACAATTGTAGTGTCTTGTAACTGATACTGCTGTGTTCCAGACATTCTATGACTGGAAGTCATAAGGTCTTTACTAAAGACCTCTTTTGGTAAAGGTGAGAAACTACACTGGATCAAACTAATGATCTCTTGAGTTAAGGGAGTGCTTTCATTTGTCCTAGGCAATACAGCAAGTATTTCCAATGTGCTTTTTTTGTCAAACGCACCTTACAGGGATCAGAGAAGGCCTTTCCAGTGTTTGGATAGGCATCATCAGCTCAGATACTCTGAATGAATAATAAACTTTCAAACACACAGAACTAGAAACAGAGCAATCTTAATCCTAACATACATGCAAGCAAGTTACAATTAATCCCCATTTCTAAACAAACCTTTAAAATACAGGAAACTTTCCTGGATTTTGATTTTTTTTTTAGAAAGGACCACCCATCAGCATTTCATTCGGCTCTGGAATTTTTTGAAGACTTTGCAAATTTGATGATGTGCTAGAATTTTGTGTTTTGTTTTGGGGTTTTTTGGTTGGTTGGTTGGTTTGTTTTTAGTTCTTTGGGAACTTGCATTTGATGAAGATAAAAATTGGCTACCTAAGTATTACTACTGTAACTACAGAAGCACAAGTGGCATAGAGATCCATTAGACAAGCATAACTGAAATGCAAAAAAAAAGCAGCATTAAGTAGTAAGGTGAAAGAACTGAAGTGTCAGTCTGCTCCACTCTTAGGAGCAGAGACTGTCTCTTCAAATGTGTTTGTACAGCACACAGTGGGCATTCTTAGATATGATCACTAGCCAAATATTAGTCACTAATAATGGCAAATGCCTTAACCTCAATAAAACAGCACATCTGTAACTGGCATTTTTTAATGGTGGAAAGAAGCAGGATCATAAAAAAAAACTTCTGTCTAGTGAAATATTAAAAGTGATAGGGTCTGAATCTGGTGAAATCACACAGCATTCTAAAGTACCATCAAACCACAAAAATTATTACGTTATCATGTGCTGGCTCACAACTTGCACCATAGGGACTCAGCAGTTCTGGGTTTACCTTGTTCTACTTAAAACTCCATATTAAGGAATACTTTGGCTATTAGCGGTAAAGTCACTCAGAATAAGACAGAAGAAACCAGTGACACTGGCTACAAGAAGAAGATTATCTGCTGTTACCTTGCTTAAGACATGGTAAATGCAACTGGGTAAGCCAAAGACTTAACCAAAAACAATGTGCAAGAAACATAAAAAGTAAACACAGTAAGTGAGGATATGATTCCCAAGCACTAAAAAACCCAGACAGGAATAGGCACAAGAAGTAGGAGTGCACTGCTTAATTTGGGATTGGAAACAGTACACAAGACAGACCCGCAGACTGAGCAACTTGATCTAGCTGAAGGTGTCCCTGCCCATGGCTGGGGAGTTAGAACTAGATGATCTTTAAGGTCTCTTCCAACTCAAACCATCCTGTGATTGCACTATCTCCTTGGGGGAGAATAGGAGAGAAGTGGGTGAAAAAAAAGTGGGTGGGTAGGCAGTGGAAGTGAAACAATCTAATGTTGCATTAGCTCTCCCATTACCACCTTGAACGCACATGCAACATGTCCCAACTTGAGAAACCCCTGTCTAACAAGGATCAGAGAGGAATGAGCTCCCAAAAGGCCCTAGCATGGGAGGATTCCCCATTCCCTTGTTGCTAAACCTGCAGTAGGCTGCAGGCTGAAAAAAGTCTTGGGTCCACTCAAGAGTGAAAGCAGTAATTCAGGCCATTAATTGCCCAACTCCCATGATTTTATGTTAATTAGCCCATGTTATTTTTACATGTGTAGAAGTTACCTATGGTAGTTTCTTCCTACAGAGTAATTACATTGGGATTTCTGAGGATTTACAACTAACCCAATTTTTCAGTTACAAACAAATACAGGTCTAACCAGTGATGACTGAACCTGGGACTAAAGTATAAAAGTACAAAAGCACTTTGAGTATTTGGCCAAAAGCTTATTACACCAGGCTTTCACTCCCCCTTACTCTAAGCAGTTACCGTGGTTCAGAAAGCAGATGGACTCTGTCTAGATTAGAATAAAATGACACTTCAGCAACTGAAAGGTGAGCCAGAACACAGGCCTATCTGAGCTAACCCTTATTACTTGTGTAAAAACACCAGCTCAAGGCCACAAGGGAAAGATGCAAGGAGGTACATCCATCTGTGTGCACCCTTCTAACCAGCTAACTCAAGAAGTGAACAGGGAACTGAGGGAATAAATTGAACCCATAAAATCCTGATCCTTAAAGCAAAAAGTGGAATGTTGTTTCATGTTATTCTAATCAATTCCAACACCTTAGCTGTTATCAGAATGGCTTCAAGGTTTACAGCCTGCTTGTACTAGCAAAATTAACTGTGAAGAATAAAAAAAAAAAAGTTTATCTTAAAACTCAGGCTGGGCATTACTTCACTACCTGCAAATTAGTATTCATTTTGCACAGTTACACTAAAGTAAATTGCATTCAATTTATACTGGATCAGTTCAACAGTAACAAATTCAAAATGGTCCACCTCAGCAATCTCTCAGGTTCCACCTTGTCTCAGGTGGGAAATACTTCATAATTTTGATAGTAGAACATGCAAATGCCCTGACATGCACCACAGGACAAAGGATCTGCTAGTACAAATCCTGGAATTTTTCTGATGCATAGATTATGTGTCTGAAATCTAAACTATTATGACTAGACACTGATAATATGACCTATTTCCCTCTTCAGTGTGATTCATAATAGCTTCCAAAGAGGTCTGGCTTCACTGGTGCTGCCTGGCTATGCCTACTCAGCTGGTAAGTCGGACCGGCGCCTGAACATGCTGGTTAGCAGTCAAAGCCAGGAGCAGTTCAAACGTGGTCAGCCACAAAGGAGGTCTTCTGAGATCTTCTCTTCTTAAGCCAAGGAGGTCCCTTGTGAGCACTTGCAAACCACAGCTATTCAGCTGTGTATCAACACAGCCAACTCTGGATTTATTTTTTTTTTAATGGAAAAAAAGCCCTGACAACTTTGCTACTCAAAGATCAGCATTTTGCCAAATGGGAAACACACTACCTGCAAAGAAAAGGTCAGTAGAAAGTTTTTCCATAAACAATGGCCTAGCCTGCTCTCTGAAATACATACATAGTGGGTTTATATATATAAAATATATATATATTTTTTATATATTTATAGTGGGTTTATATATATATACACATATATATGTGTGTGTGTATATATATGTACACTCACACACTTCATTAAGTTTCAGCCTGAATTGTTAAAACCCAGCAAAAGGATAAGGACCCAAAACCAGTCTCATGATAGCAATGTTGAGCCCTAACAATCCTGCCTTTATTAGAAATATACCTAAAATTGAGTTCCAGTGTTATCACCTGCCCATGTACAACTAATTAAAAAATGCTCTGACAACCACTTTAAATCCAAAAAAGCCAGTGGTGAAATTATCTTTATAGCTGCTGAAATAACTTTGGTACTACAATACTGCTTAGCACTGGCATAAAACCTTAAAAAAGTTTCCTGCCTGATAACTTATTTGGTCTGTTCTTGGTCAGGTCAGCCTCTTCCTTACTACACTTCATTTGAAACAACCAACCAACCAACCAACCCATCAAAAAAAAACCAAAACAAAAAACCAACAAAAAAAACCACAAAAAACAAAAAAAACCCAAACACACCCCCCCCAAAAAAAACCAAACAAACAAACAAACAAAAAACCAAACCCAAAAAGCACAAAACCAAAGAAATCCAAAACCCCACAAAACATCAGCCTTCTCTGGATAAAATTTCGTAAGTAATGAAACTCAGGTACTGTAGGATGGGCATCCTGTATGGACTCTGTTTCAACATCCCCCTTCCTCTTCTCCTCATAGGTGTTATAAACCATTATGGTGCATTCCATAATTCCAGTTTATGTCCTGAGAGACATTTTTGTGGTGGTGGCAATGATGGGGTAAGTTCTGGTTGCGCCTGCAAGCTATAACATGGTAACATTCTCACACCAACCCTCATCAGCATGCAGAAAACACTGACTGATTTTATTTTTGTTTTTATTTTTACAAATGAAAGTTTATGAATTCATGATAGTGACAGCAGTGATGTTCCTTGACATGACAACCTCTACTTAATGGAATAAATGCTCAAAAAGACAACCAGACCAACCAACCTCCTCCTCACAGGCTTCTCCTGCCTCACACAATCACTAAACCACCTGCCCCGTTCACAAAGACCATCAGTGCTGAAGCCCTTGAGAGCCTTCACATCCACTGAAACCCAGTCTCCTTACTTGAGCACCAACAACAGTTTTCAGACGCTACAGCACATCAAGCTAAAAGCCATACACCCCACCTACTGCCAACAGGAACAAGGTCAACATCTCATTTGAAAGGGGTTATCAAACATCTGTCTTAAGTGAATGGGCACCTGAATGTGAAGCCTTTGTACTGTGAAGTCTGCTAGTAATCTCTCAGTGCTCAACAAGTGACACAGAGAAGAGGTGGGACCATATTAAGCATCCAAGCAGGGATCCTCAATTTACAGCTGTTAAAACAAGAATGTAATTTCACAAGCACTTTTCATAGCAGTGCTATCTCGCAAACTTTTCAGTACTCTGCTCTTAATTTTTTGTGATGCATCTTTTAATTTTTACAACTCAGGAAATTGGATTTTCTAATGCAGACGCCTTGAGAAATGATTGACAGAGCTTGTAAAGCCATACCGATATTGACAAACACACACTTGTTTTAATAGCTATTAGAACACCCAGTAGTTAAAACCAGATTATATCAGAAATGTTCTATAAATGCCAGTATGTTTTGCCATCTTAATAGATTTTGCTGCACATGCTTTTTTAAAGTTAAAAATAACGAACTCTCAAAAAACCTGCAACAAAGTTGTTCTATTCCCGCATGAAAGTCAGATAGGCTAAACCACAAAGGTATGAACACACACCTGGAATAAATAGTAGGATGACATAAAATTGAAGCCAAGCAAGCCAGTACCAGATTCACAACCAGACCTCCACAGGCTCTAGAAGATAAATTTAATGCATTTCAAACTGACCTTACAAATTAGGTCACAGAGGGCCACATGCTCAACAGAGTTGACCATGTCTGCAACATTAATGATCTTAATTCAGGACGAAACTGTACAATTTTATAGCCTTATTTACAAGGTGCAGTGAAAGGTAAAGAATAACAGTCAGAAATCTGAATTTGATTCTGCTTTTGATTTTCTGTGCAAGCATAAAGCAGTTTTCAGAAGGAAGATAAGAAGCTGGAGAACAAAATTTCTGCTAAACAGGGAAGCTCTCTGCTTGAGAGGCTCAGCAGAGCCTCACTGCCCAGAAGATGACCTGCAATACTGCTACATACAAGACTAAATGGACTCTGGATGTTTGACTCAAGCCTTCAGATCACTTTCAGGCTGTCTATTATTATATTTTTAAAATAATAAAAATATACAGAATAAGCACAGAAAGTGTGCTTTGGAGAAAAGCCAGTTGTAGCAAAAGTTGCTTTGTCTGCGAGTCCAAAAATACACCCTCATTCATTCACAAGAGAAACTATTCATGGACAGAAAGAACACTGCATAATTTGTAAGTCTTTGCAGGGCCCCCCCTCCCACCCCAAGAATCCCTTTTCCTAGAAACAGCATGAGCCAGACAGAGCTTTTTGCCCCCCTACCAGTCTTGAATATTTTAGGTCTTGTGTGAGTGAATCGTAAAGAGCTGTGACACAAAGTTCAGTTTAACTAATTGCCAAACAGGAAAGCACTCACTACTCGTTTAAAAGCATCTTTTGTGCAAATGACTACAGTAGAGCATGATGAATTAAAAAAACTCTCCCATACCCGCAACATGACCAGAGCCCATTCGTCCAGCATGCTGCAAACAATAGGGAGACAGTAGTTTATCTGCTTTTTCAAACTGACCTTGTTGATCTGCTGGATCATGAGGCTGTGTACCATATTTATAAAAACAGCGCAGGGGCAGACAGCTGACTTGCACTAGAATGTCAGCAAAGCCCCTGCTTTTACTCTGTCTGCAAGGCTTTTATTGCTGACATGAAATCTGAGTCTTAGGAACAAGACATTTGAAAAGTTTGTCCAAGGAGAGGGGCAGCAATTAACATTTCATAATATGGACAGTTACAGCACCAGACAAGAGTTCCATTTACCATGTGCCTTACAATTACAGAGGATATAATTTACTTAAACTCTACACCGCCAACAGGGCAAGCAACAGTAACACGCAGTACTGTCCATAGTGCACAGAGTTTAGCTGACCATTTGATCCTACTGCTTTAACAGTGAAACACCCACAGTATGTCAAGTCCCAGTTTAAAGGGTTTCAGATCAGTTGACATTAATTTAATAGCCAGAAACATGTACCTGAACATACAACAGAAGTAAACCAGAAGGTGTCAATGAAGACATGCCTGAAGTGAAGTTTGCTCATGTAACTCAACTGCCCTTTTGAAGAGCCTTTGACAAAGCCCCTAGCAATAGATTCTCAAGGAACTCAGTAGTCATGGGATCTGCGGCAAACAGCACTGTCACCCACTTGGAAGTCCTTAACAGAAAGACAAACAAGAACCAACAGTTCTCAGTATGACAAACAACTAACATACACAAGTGATCAAAATAATGCCAAAAATTAAAGGTGCTTAATGTAATCACCCAGTCTCTGGAAAAAGAGTTTGAAAGTAAGATGACAGGATTTGCAGATGGCACATTTCTGAATGAGTAAACAGTAAAAAAACATATTATTGATAAAAAGAGGAATGTAGAAACATCAAGTTTCATGGAAAAGATGCACTTGGCTGAGAAGGTTTCAAAATCATGTTACTAGTATTCAGAAATTAACACATGGTTTTTACTATGGTTTTCTCCTTCACACAGCTCAAGCAGTCAAGTTCCTCGAAATCCCTGTTAAAGTATTTATGAAGCCAAGAACAGGGTGGAACTCAAAATAAATTTAAGCATTTATATGTACACATGCTCACTGACATTAGAAAAGATAAATGACATAAGTGGACATTAAACATTAGCTCTTGTTCTTAGAAGTACAGCAAGTTTTATACATTTGTCACATGTGATGTCTAAGATCAAAAGTGGAAGAAAAAAAAAAAAGAAGAAAAAGAGTAATTTTCTGAAATGTAGGATACTAACTTCAAAAAAGACCCAGCAATTACTCTTACCTATTGATTCCATTCAGTGTTTTCCTCCACAACGAAAGCAACACATTTTAACTTCTTGTATTAGTTAAAAAGGCAACAGGCTTAGCTCAAAAAATGACAAGCTGAAAGATGAGGATTAGCAAACCAAAGGCCAGAAAATCAGAACTGAATCATGCTGCCTATACAAAGCACTGAAGGAGTGCATTTTAAATCAATCTGTTCATCCCAGGCAATATGTATATTGGGACAATTATTTGTTTTCCTTTCTCCAGTGTTTAGTCACCATAAAAACCATCTACATGAAAACAGCTTGTGCTTTACAGCTCTGATGAAGCTCATAAAAAATTAATAGAATGTGAAGAAGGAAACACGATGATGTGTAGGGATTATACACCCAAAAGACAAGAGGTATGTGCAGGTCTCATTGATAATGTGCTTACTTCATTTTCACATCTGAGGCAGCTTTTTAAACCTGAAGGTTGAATTATAAAATGTGTATCAGGAGTTGTTAGCTATCATGTCAAAACTAAAACACACATTCACTGGAGAGAGAAAATTTATTAAGTAGTTTCTCTTTCATTTACAGGAAATGGGAGAATCAAGAACAGGAAAATGAACTCCTCTGGTAAAGTCTTGAGCATGCTCAGGAGAATGGCAAAACCTACAACTACTGCAGGAATGGGATTTTATCTGCTAGGTAGGATCCCAACTAGTTTTCTAGGGCCAAGGATGCTGACAATGTCCTCTTCACCACAAAGCAACCCTTTCATTTCTGGGAAGAGTAGAACCACAGACCTTTGTGTCAGGCTTTCAGCCTTCCTCTGCACTCCCAGTTCCACATCCATATGCTTCCTGCGGTGGGCATGAGGAGGACTTGACTGGGCCACTTAATCTGGCCTGTACCTCATCGAGGTGGATGTACCATAGTGAAGGGTTTATCCCTGTACTTTACCCTGGAAAGCCAAGTAGGTTATTAAGGAGACAATCCCACAGTAAATTCACTCAAGAGTTTCCTCAGTTCATCTGGGATTTTCCTACCTTCTCCCAGCAAAACTACATAGTATTGCTCTTTCAAAATTGTGTTGAATTGGGCCAGTGGAACTATTTTTCTGTCTTCCTACCAGAACATGGTAAGGTGTATACTAAATTGCCTTCTAACATCTTATTCACAATACGGTATTACCTTCTAATACCTTAAGAAGGAGTGTAAATACACAAGCAGCAGCAACAGATCAGGCTAAAACCAGTCATGGAGAATGTAGTCTAGAACACCATTTGTATCATAAATCCTTACCTTATGTTATTAATGTGGGAATCAAGGTCTGATAAGCAACTATAAAAGGGTCTTTTTAAGGTTCCTCATTTGCCCTCCTTAACCTTAACACTATCTCTTCTAAAACACATTATGAGAATAGGAAACTAATGTGAACTAATGCTCATTAACATCAAGGGTTGGAGAAGAGAAAGACATCAAGTGCAGGTAGCAAATAATGAGAATCCCATTCATGTTTTAGAGCTCTATTTGTTCATAACTAGATGTTGCAAAAGTAGCAGACAACGACAAGAACAAAAAAGATCAGATTCATTGTAGTAGGTACTGTTTTCAAAGATGCTCTTCACTAAACAAACAACAAAAAAATTCCCCTAGACTTCAGAATTGAGGATAAAATAGAAATAAAAAATAGATCAAAATCCAAGTTTCCCTGAGAGGGGAAACTGAATCTCCCCAACTGCATAAATGAAGAGGGCTGTCCTACCCCTTCTAATATTCTGACACACTCCTGGTATCATTTTGAATAAAATCTGTGTAACTCAACAATGTATCATGCGACTTCTTTTGGATTTCTTGCTATAAAGTAGCTGTCTGTACAATTACATTTCCAGCTGCTGTTTCAGTGCAATTTAATGCTAATTCCTTCATGTTTATATTTGATGCTCTCAATACTATTGTTTTCTAAGGTGTTTAAAAAAAAGTATTTACCTCAATGAGTCTGTACTGGTGAAATGAAATTAAACAAAACAGAAACAGCTGCATGAGCCTCTCTGGTGCAGAGACTGACTAACCTGTCTACAACGCTAATCTGCAACACTCCTTGAAGCATATTAGTAAGCAATATAACAAGCCGCTAAGCTCAAAAAGGATGGAAACACAAACACTAATGAGTCATAAGCAGACAGATCGAAACTAAAATTACAAGTTGATTAAAGATACCTTTCCACTAACAGAGACAGTGAAAGGAACTGTGCAGCACGCACTAATTCAGTTCTATCATAAAGTGGTTAAGACTACTGGTGTCAAGATTAATCATCTGAGTCTTGCTCCAAATCATTCCTCTGCTTACACCATTTTGCTGTTCCCATCTGTCCTAACTATTATATACCTGTTTATTTAAAGAAAAAGAACATATGGCACCAGAGATACTGAGATAGCAAATGCAGACTAATGGGTACAGCTGTCATGCAGTAAAGTCAGGCAGGTACATTTGCTCATCTGCCTATGCGCACAGACCTACCATTATATTGGCCAGCCCTTTCCCAAAGCAAAAGAGAAATCTTGGAAACCTGTTCTCAAACTTGAGACAATCAAAATTTTGACATCACTTCAATTCCTCAAGGATTTAGTAGCTGAACTTTTCAAAGTGAAACACTCTTGCCAGGTACAAGCTTGTAAAGCAAAAAACACATCTGAACTTCAATACTGCTATTAGACACTCTCACCTATACCAAATACCTTCTTTAACTCTCACCTGACTGACATCAGATTCAGGCGTGTTGCCTACCATGATTTTTGTATTGGCATTTTGTTATTCCTGTGTTCATGGACTTGAGCTAACCTGCTTATGTTTTGGATGTTAGAACTGTTCATTCAGTCTTTGTATTCTCGAATTGGATTACTGAGAGCACCTTTAGTTATGCAGTCCAGGGACCACACGACCTCTTCCTGGCTGACAGACCCAATCTTTCTGCAGAGAGAAAAGATAATATTGAGAGAGTGCGTACATGTGCTTGTTACTCACACGCAGCAGGTCCCAGTCCCGGGTACTGGGTACATTTAACCTAATTTGAGCTTTTTGTAGGACTGCAGCTATAAGGTTTGGCCTGAACTTACATTCTCCTACTTTTTCTGTTTCAATGAAAATAGAAACTTTTGTCATTAACAGAAATTAAAGAATTCAGTTTATCATAAATAGCTGAATTCTATAATTATTAAAACCAATCCAAATTGCTCATTTGTTTTTATTCAAAAGTTTTTATTTCAAGTAGCCAACATGCAGATGAAAATACAATTAATTTCCAAATACAAAACCTACCTATAGCAAAGTAACCAGAGTAAGCTGTATTGTGGCTCCCTGCCTGTACGGAAACAGTGTGTTGGAATAGGGTGGAACTGACAAATGTTTCAGAGTTCAGCACAGGCTTCCCCAGGCAGGAAAAGTACACTGCTCTGCAAACTGGCTCCACATGAGGAGCAATTCTAGTCCCACCTTGGGTAAGAGGCTGGTCAGTCACTGGATTAACACTTCATGGGTTCAATTCACTGAACTTTAACATCAACAGACCATTACTGCTGGATTAACAAGGCATTTAAAAAGGCTAAACATGATATTCCAAACAGGCAATTATCAAATGCTAGAAATAATTACTGAACTTAACTTGACAGTACATGGATAAAGGTTGCCCCATGTTACTGTCATTTGATCCAAATACTGGGGGTTTTTTGTCAAAACTTAAAAGATAAGTAAAAAAAACCCCCAAAACAATCACATTTCTACAGAGGCAAACCAACACTAGAAAAAGACCAGCAGCAGTGTTTATCTTAGAACAGATCTTCCAAGTACAGTTAAAGACCATTTGGCTGGAGAAATGGACCACATAAATTTTGGTGTAAAAGCCATAACTGCATTTTAATTCATTTACAAAAAGCTCACAGATGTGGTTTAGACAGAAGTTGCTCAAGTTGCAGAAATGCCTTGCTCTGGCAAGTCCCAGTTTCTTTCCAAAGGGCAGGTCGCTGCATGGAAGAGCAAAAAAAAAACAGCTCTTGGAAATGTATGAAAAAGTTTTCACCCAGAGCTAGATCTGAATATTTTTTATAGCAAAACTAGGCTAAACTCCTTCTTCAGGAAACTATCAAAGGAAACACAGCTGAGGTTGCTGAAAGAGCAAGAGGGGCTGGGATACATTTTGGTCAACAGTTCTGGGCAACTGCAAATTCAGTGAAGAATATGGAAGACATGGCTGTTAATGAAGTCAAGCCCACTTAAACTAAGTTAATGATTTCTGTGATAGTTCTTTGAACCTGGAACTCAAAATGAAACTCTGGGTGGGATCAAGCCCTTCTGGACTGAAACCTCCAAATTATGTACAGGTCTGCATTAGGCTGATCCTAAAAATACTTCCCAGGGAGCAAAGCTTTACTTCTGCATTTCCATAATACCAAGATGACTCTCATGAACAAGCATATAGCATATAACATTTTGGTGTAGTTCAACTGCTTACCAATCTTCAAAAGCCAGCCTTTTTCCCCAAAATTTGTGGACTAGGTATGTTTACAGTTACTCATGGAAGATCCATAACACAAAGAAAAAAAGATGCTATGAGGAAGAGGGCTGTTTCAGAGGGAGACACTGAAGAACATCCAGGCGGGAATCTTTGGAAACAAATTTGCTAGAACATGCACCTCAACTAACCTCACACGCTATGAACGCATCTTCATTCTAACTACACTAACTGAAGGCACAATCTGAGTTTGAATACACAGTATGGGATAACAAGAGTGTCACCAATAAAACAGTGCTCAGTGAAAAGGTTGGAAAGCTCATATACACATTAAAAGATGTAGCTACTTCCAGGAGTATGTTTCCCACCTCTTCCACTCCTTGCAACCATTTTCACAAGTATTCTGTCATCACAACAACCCTGAAAAAGTTTGATATATGTGCTTATTGCAAATACAGTTTGTATCAGCAAAGAAAAGTGATCTTACTAGTTTATAGCTTATACTAATTCCTTAGTAAACTAGCTGCATCAGCAAAAGGCCATTTTTGTTATAGAACTATACCTACCCTGGCACTTTTGCCTGTATCTAGAGTTGTAAATAAACACAGTCCTTAATGACATTTCCATGTTCACGCAAGTTTTATGTGCAGATCTCACTTCAGGTGATCTCATCCTTACTCCACAAAATTCCTTATTGTGGTTGCTTAATGTCTGTCTTCCAGGTTTCAGACAAATCACTGTAAGCAAGTAACAAGCTGTCTCCCAAAAGGTGTATGCCTCTCATGTCATGTAAAACTGAAGTTCAGTGGAGAGTAGGTAAACTTTCAGAGTTCAGATTACAAAATGGAAAGCATATGCAGCTCTATGGGAAAATGTGAAGGGGAAATGTAAAAGGTAGGCAGAAGTTATTGGTCTGATGGCTAATTTATAGTAGTCAAAGTTCAAACATTTAAAATGTTAGTAACTCCATAATTATGACAGAATTGTTGGTTTGGGAACCTTTCCTTGCCTTCCCTCTTTTTCATCCTTTCCCTGCTTACTTATAGCACTGTCAAACCAGAACACAGGTCTATTCTATTTCCTACACAGGTAGAGCTATCTTCTAGCTTTTGAGAGAAATTAACATCACTGGATAAAATCTGATTATGATTTATTTTGCCACTTGATTCAATACTGGTATGTGTAGATATTACCACTCATGCAGTATGTAACACAATCTTCAATCTCTAGTGTAATTAAGAAGAAAACAGGGAGTTAAGGACAGGCAAGAACTATCTTAATCACCAATGAAATCTGCAGCAAAGGCTTCTGGAAAGTGCCACTTAGATTATTTTTTTCCCCTTAGGGTCCTTGATTCATGCAAAACTGATCTCAAAACAGATTAGGCAAACAATGAAAATACAGATGGGAAAACTCAACTGTAGACTCCAGTTTCAGATGGTGACAACTGGTAAAAATGTTTTTGAAATGCCTGAGTGTTAACAATCTAAAGTCCTCTGAAGAATTATGAAAAATTTGCCAAATACTACGAGTGAAACTGTACAACAGCTTGAAATGGCATAAATTAGAAGGGTGGGTTATTGGGATTCCACTGATCAAAACCCAAGAACCCAAGAGCCACAATTACCCTTCAGTTTAAGGTAACAAGCACTATCTAAAGCGAGATTTTTGAAAAATTATCAGCGGTTTGACAGGCTTTGTGAAGATCCACAAATACAGAGACATTTCAGTCCAAAGACAATGAATAAAAAATAGTATTTTCACACTAGGACATTAACTTTCATACTGCAGTCAGACAGACTTTTTTACAGTCGGGGTACTGCACAAATGCAGGCACAGAAGCAAAAAGTGAGGCAATGTTATGAGAAAGTGCCACTACGTATTAAACTCAGAGTTGAAAGTAGGCAGAACTCAGCTTCAGAGGAAATAGGCTGCTACTTAGGACGTCACTGAAACAAGAAATGTTCAATTCATATACAGTATTATTTTATGATCAGGCTCTGCCTCATTCAAGTAAGTTCCCTCATTTCAACTTGATTTGGGTCATCCTGACACTTTTTTCTATTTGTACATGGCTGGAAAACCAAATACATATTTCAGGTGAAGTATCTGTCACCCAATATTTTGGATAACTGGCAAACTCTGAGCGTTCGTATGGGTTAGGTACATGCGCTCTGACTACAGGACAGATACTTACAATTGAAAAGTAGGAAGCTCAAAGTAAACATACTAGTAACAGAAACTGTCACAACTGGAAATCAACACTGAGGATTAAATAACCTGAATACTGACAACCCATTTTCCAGTGATCTACATCAGCTTTGCTTGACTTGACACTAAGAACAACACAGCAGAAAATCAGGACTGATGAATCTGGATGCTCTGGAATGTTGCTTGCCTGACTGCATAAACTGCTTTTTTCTTCCTGATTAATAAAAACCCATTAAAAAGTATGTACCTGAGGTCTTTGTGCTAAATAAAGAACAGTGAGTACTGAAAGGAGACATTCATCACTCTCTATTTTTTCCAAGGTATTATCATGTCTTTGCAATGAAGTTAGAAACAGCCACAGTTCAGGTACATCCTCTTAAGACAGCTGCTCAGCCTTTAAACATCCATGTTCCCAGAAAGAATCCCAAACTTTCATCAAAAGGAAGCATTTGCTGGGAAAGGGGTCCTCTTCTCTCCCTCCACTAAGCAACTAATTCTAATCTACTTTGAACCTTTTCAAAATGCTGTGGCCAATTTTATTCAAAAAGAAAACTGTTGATGACATGTTTGTCACTTGTATCCCAAGACAAGCACAGGAAAGAGTGTAATGTCTGTCTTGCTACCACAAGCTCATCATTCTTGCATCTGCTAGCAACAGCTGATGAGATCATTCACTAGACTGTTGTGAAGGAAAAATATTAGCCGTCGATACACTCAAGCTCTTGGATCAGAAGGGACAGCCCATCTCCTGACTCTCTCCAGAGCTGCCTGATCACTGATTTCACTTCTCCACCTCCATCTCTTCTTGCTTAGTGCAGTGGGGGCCCTGGAAGATTCTTGAGATTTGTATGCCAAAGAAAAGAGAAGTACACCAATCACTGTAGGATTGTCATTTGGAGTACTCCAGGTCAAGATTTGTCATTGACTGCAATTGCTCTAAAAACTGAAACAGGAGTTACTTTTCTTGGAGGACGGGTATTTCACTATTTGTCCTCCTTGCTCAGAGGCCAGTTTGTTCCGCTGACTATTCCAACTAATGTCACCTCAGGCAATCCAAATCTTTTCTTTTTTATAATTAATTTTATTTATGGGATTAGTGCCTACACACAGTTTAGTGGCAGGGACCACATTTTCTTTTACCTTGTTTAATTGTGCTATATGAAAACCATGGAGATGTAAAAGACATCTCTGCAATAGTTCTTTTCCTTGCAAATGAAATGGCTGCAGTGCATTTCTCTCTATCACTTATGTATAAGGTCTCAAACAAGACATATTTTCAAACAGCAGCATTTTATTAGCTTTATTCTCTTTCTTCACCTTGCATTACCCTGCTGGTGGTAAGAAACTGAGTCAGCGTGGCACTGCTTCAACAGCCAAAATCAGATCACCTTTCAACTAAAATAGCAGTATTAACAATGTGCAATAATTTGAGGCAAACAGCTCAGATGCAACAACCTTACAAAGACAGGAAACTGCGCTGAATTGGGACTCAGGAAACAGGCTCAGAAAAGGGGACTTGTCAAACTCAGCTATGGGCTGTGTGAGACATGGTCAAATTACCTTCTCTACCGCACATTTCAATTTCTATTGGATGTGGCACATGTAATATCTCTCGGGTCAGAAACATTACAGAATCTTTCACTGTGTTAATAACCACCAGGCACTGCGACCACCAAGGTGCTACAAAACTACTTTCACCATTTCCACAGTTAATTGAAAACTAACTAGTGAAAGGTAAACCAGCTCACATCTCTAGTGCTATCATCTGCTCAGGATAAGGCACAGAGGTGGTAAATACAACTAACTATACAGCGTTACTGTCCTTCTTCCCACACTCACTCTGCAGAGGACATTTGTTTCCAGAGGTGTCACTTCAGCACCTTCTGTGAGCATTACTCTGAGTTCAACCCCCACAAAGCAAGCCTGATGTTCCCTCCTGCCTTGCATCAGACCTCAGTGCCCACTGACTGACTAACACACATACCAAAGTGTCCTTACTCTTTTACTTAAAAGAACAAGTTCCTGCTGAAATATCTGCAGAGCTTAATCTGCCAGTGCAAGAGAGAGAAAAGAGCCAAAAAAAGACATCTGGGACAGAACTGAGGAGACTCATTATAAATATGCCAAGGAAACGTTTTTCCCTCCCACCCATTTTAATAGGAAGTAAAATAAAGCCCAACAAAAAAACAAACGCCACGGAAAAACACTTCAACTAGGTCACATGTGTGTTGAAGTGGAGGTAAGAAACCACTTAAAGCTCTTATAGGATAAGCCCCTTTAACAGTTCTGACAATTTTAAAGGCCTAATTTCATTACAGTATCTGGCAGCCTGCAAGGGCACATTTTACTAACCATAGGCCACCAGGTCACGATAGATGATGACAGAAAACATTAAAGGTTAAGTAGATGTAAGACTATAAAACATTTCAAGCTGTACAGTGCCAACAACATTAACTAGCAACCATGGCTATAAAAGGGGAAAAAATAGCTGGGTCTTTCCACCACCTGCAGGCCCACGGAGCCCTAGCAGAATCAGGTGGCCAGGATGGCCAGCACCAGGCATGCTCACATGACACGAAAATCCTCTTTGCTACATCAAAGCCCAAATTTCATGTGTTACATGAAGTTCATAAAGTAGAAGACCAGATTAATTAAAGTTAAGGAAACAGACCTATAAAATAGATTTCACTAGTTTTCTTCAGTTGGAGAACACCAGTGGTGGTGCCTCAGAGGAGCAGCAAGGCAGGAGGCATCCTGGCAGCTCAAGTCAAGCAACCTGTCACTGCCTCTTTGTAACAGTATAGCATTCTGACTTTGAAAAGTAGCACACAGATCCTCACTGTGATGAACGCCTAAGCTAACAGTAAAACCATTTAGCAAGACACAATAATTTTGCCTTAAATCCCCCGCAAAACCTATTCAAGAGCAGCAGCGTAATCACTGCAGGTGGCAACGCACACTTCAACTCTGCCTGAGAGTATTTATGCAACACGTTTATGCAGTTGCGAGACTGACATGTGATTCTGATTGCTTATCCCTTACAGGTGTCTAGATACAATGACAACGACCATAATCACAGAGTTAAGCTTATTCCAGTCATTAAATATAAAACCGAATATTTCACATCCCAAACTATTTAACAGAAAGGAAGGTATCACAGAGATCACTGCCTCTGTGTACGGAAAAGGCTCAAAAGCTGCTCTCTTCTACATACTCTCTTCTGTAAGGCACTATGGGCATATTCAAAAATAAACCTTCAAGGTTTTATTTTCTTTTTTAAAACAAACAAAACAAACCAACAAACAAACCAACAACAAAAAATCTGAGCTCCTCTGAATGACATCTATCTGGGTAATAAATTGCCAACACCACAGACAATTAAATTAAAAGCTGTTCAATATGTAAGGAGGAGGGAGTTGACTACTGACCAAGTCTGACATACAAATAGCTTGTTAATTTGTCAGCAAGCCACAATAAATGGAATGGGCTGGCTACAGGTGCAGGTAAATGCCTCTGAAAGATACATCAATAAATCATTTAGCCCTCTATAAGATTTTAGATTACAGTCATTTAACAAGAAGGACATTTTTTGCCTTTGCCACATGACTCGTGAGTGCTCCAAGTGAGCCATTTTAAGTCAACACTTGAGATGGGACATTAAAACATCCTTTTCCAGATCTCTTATAACCTACTCCTAGGAGAAATTATAAAACATATCTTCTGCTCTTCTTATAGCAAAATACATAATCCAAGATTATGGGGGATTACATACTAATGATCAACTAAATCTCCAAGTCCAAAACACTCTCTATGAGAGAATAAATCCTCCCCTGATACTTTTTGCAGACGCAGAGACAAAGAAACAGTTTGCTGAATGTCAAGGCAAGCCAGAAAGCCAACATCCTAGTCTCACTAAATGCAAAAGTGTCTATATGGAAGGGTGAAAAGTGGGTCATCGTGTATTAAATGTGTTCCTTCCAAGTAAAATCACTTGGTCCTCATAATTCTCCATCTCATATACTTCTTCAAAAAGCCAGCCACTGGTTCTCTCCTCTTTCTGCTCAAACACCATCTGCTGGGCCGTTTTCCTATGAAAACGATACAAGGAGCCACAAATAATAACAGGCAGAAGCTTAACTGCATGTTCAAAGAAGGCCACCCTCATATTAAAACCAGAAACACAAATACACAAGGACCATATATGCTTCTATTTTTCAAAAAGCTTAAAAGTATACTCATAAGCCATGAAGTCATTAGTAAAAAGATTAAAATCTCAGGTTTCTAATGGACGAAGACCGTATGAAAGCTCACATGGATGTTTCTGATTTAAAGCCAATTCTAACTTTTGTCTCATGAAGTGTATTTCTTGGCAGCCACAAATTACTTTAGGTAGTCACTTTAAGGACTTTCAGGTAAACCGGTCAATTAAGGAATTACAGTATTCCTGAGGAATAGTTGGAAAACATATATAGCCATTTGGAAAGCTGGCTGGAACAGGACAATGTAACGCTGCTTGTCTATGGGCAAGAGAAAATATCGCTTAGAAGTTTCTTCCAGATTAACCTCTTAATTGCCCTATTGCTAGAAAAACAGTAGGAATGTATATGAATGAAAAGGTACATAGGAACATGAAGGACCAGTGCTTACTTCCAAAAAAGATGCCATTTTATTACACCTACAATAGGAGGAGTCTTTACGTACTTACAACCAAACATGACAGACAGGCACAGTGCTAAACATGCATTATAAATCACAGCTAACAGCCAAATCTGGACAGAGCCCCACTTACAGTGCCAAAGCTCACTAAGGTATTACCAAACTTATAAACAAACACAAAAGGTGTGACACAACCCTGTGGCACACCTGTCTTGAGTGGGAAGACCGGGGTTAAAACTATCGACAGCAACAAAATGAGAATGCTGAGAAGTATCTGTAGTAGACCCCGTTAACAGAACCAGGGAGACCTACAAGCTGCTCAAGGCAGTCAAATAACAGCCTGTGATCAATAGAAGCAAATACTGCTGGCAGATCAAGCAGGATCAAGACTACATAAGCCACTGCAATCTGTATGAATAAGTACATCATGACAGGCTGCTCTGAAAGCCATGGTGTTAGGCCGATGTTTGAAAAACTCAACTTTTTTAAACAGTTGGATAGTGTCAGTAGATAAGACAGTAAAAGTACTGTTAACACCCTCCTTTGAAGTCTGGCTAGAATATGGATGAGTAAGTGGCAAAAGTGGCAAAAACAGCCCTTGGTACTTTTTTCTTTTCCTACCACTTACTAAGGGAGAAATAAGTTTGTTAATAAAATGTTAAATATGCTTAATCACTAAAACAAACATGTCAGTAAAGCTGGTTAGCAGAGCTAGTTGAGTACTGGCAAGTCATATGACAATCTCCCATTAGCTCTCTGTTACCTTCTTGGGCTTGAGTAAGAAAAGATACCCAGAATAAGCAAAGAAGTGATTTTTATACGCATCCCAGGTTGCCCTAGTTCTGCTGCAGCTCTGCTCACTTAATTTGTAACTAAGTTGGGTCAGAATGATTTTGAAAATCCAGTAAAAACAGTTTTAATGATAAGCAGGCAAAAGAAGGAACCCATCCAGGTACTCTAACGTTATCTTCTAATAGCATTCTAATGAGCTGGTATTTACAAAATATGGTGGTATTTTGTCCCTTTCAGGATATCAACACAGACAGAAGTCCAGCTTGCCTACCTCCTGATATTTAAGAGATTTAAAAAACATAAGGGGCATCAAGGAGGTACAAAGAACCCCAACTACAAACAAGAACATCTAGTTAGAGGATTAGAAATTGATTAAAAAATGTTAAACATTATTCACCAAACTAGTGAGACCTGCACTTCAGTTACAACAAACATGAATTGGGAGCTTGGCTGGGTGCCTGAATATTTGATGGGTACTAATAAAGACAACTGAGAACAAAATTAACTTTTTTTTTTTTCTCCTGGAATAGTTAAAACTGCCATTGGTCGCAGTGGATTACTGTCAACAGAATGAGCCCCAACAAGCTCAGAGTCAGGATTAGTAACACACTCCAGGGAATGCAAGACATATCAGAATGATCCAGGTCAAGAACTGGAGAAAAGTATAATATTTATGACAGACAGGCTGAGTGGCAGCCTCCCACACTGCTGAAGTAATTACTGCCCCAGTGTCACTCATTTTATTTTATAACTATACCTTGTCTTGATTTTCAGGAAAAAATCATTCAGGCAACATCCAGTTGAAACCAGGGAAAATAACCAGTGTTCTTTCTGGGCTTCTCTTGTTTCCTTACTGAGTCCTCAGTGAAAGAGCCTACATACGTGCCAGACTGGCTGGCTGCTTTCTCATTGATGATGAACGGATACACACTCATCACCATGCCTTAAAAGCTATCACTGCTTTGCTTTATTGCGCATTGGTGTACCTCTGATAATTATTGAAGCATCCATTTCATTTGAAGGCTGGCTTATCCTTTTATATTCTGGTTTAAAAGGTTTTGTCCAGTAACTTCAAATTGGTTCAATATTGAGGAAGTTGATTTTTAGTTAATTCTTGAACAACTGCTTTGTATACTTAAACAGCCCTTTGCTAAAGCATTTCAGAAGCAAGTATACCTGGTGGAGTTTTTGTCCCTATCCTGCCATTAGAAGAGCCAAGAGATATTAACACAATATATTTTTTCCAGCATATTAGCTTTCAGCTATTTTTATAAGGATCTGTTTGTTTCAGTCACTCCAAAGAAAAGATCAGTAACTCCACACAAAAGTGAAACAGATGCCACCAATAATGTTTTTTTCACAGAACTTTCTGGTTTCTTCTGCAAAGGCAGTAGAAGGAACACCACCACAGCAAGGTAGGAAATTTAGAGGACAGACAGGGGGGTCATTTCTTACAGCAGTATTTTTAAAATCGCCACGATATTCCTATGCTGCACCATATGCTGTACCCTGCAAGGTACTGGAGGCAGTGACCTATCCGCTCGGCCTGCACAGCTATCCACTAGCTACTCAGCTAGGCTTCTGACACTCAGATTAGATCACCCAGCTCTAGCTGGGATAGCTCTGAACTAGAATGCAGTAGTAGCTGAGCAGCACTGGGAGGAAGCCACTTTTCCCCACTTTTTTTTTTTTTCCCCTTGAGCAAAGCCTTGCTGCCCAGCTGCTCAATAGCAGCCTCAAGGCTGTCACTTAACTGTAGCTTATTCTGTTTGTTCCACCCAAGACGAAACAGAAGTTCAACTCACCAAAGCAGCCTCAGAGGAAGGTATTTCCTGTGGGCAGTCTCTGTTCTCAAACTGAGAGGAACAAAACCAGAGAGCATCTTCACTGAGATCTCTGGAACATCACTTCAGCAATGTTCCACATGGTAAGGTTGTGTATTTATTTGTTTTCCCTCAGTCAGCTCCTTCCCTGATAAGCTCTTTTGCTGTTTAATATAAAATTCTCTTTTCCCTTGTTGTAAAAGAAAAAAAGGAATCACAATCCCATAGAGTTCTGGTTTCCTGTCAGCTGTACTCTAGTAAGATTTTTCATTGCTGTTGATCAGTAACATCCCTTTTGCTGGTGTCTTGGTCATGAGAAAGCAGCCTTGCGTTGTCACAGCCCCAGTGACAACTGAAGAGAACATGGGAACTTCTGTGTCCTCAGCTTACCTTGTGACACACAAAACCACTATTCTCTTGTCTTAGTTACACATCTTTTAATTTGGGGGGCTTTGGGAGATTGGATTCAGAGACTCTCAATCTAGTTGCTATACTGATTTTTCATGGCAAAAGCAGGCCTGGCTTGCCAGACCATTCTAAATCATCTCACTGTAATTAATGAAATACCTGTTAATAACGAATTGTTTCTTATTTGAGCCCAAAGTATCCTCTATTATTCTCTGTTAGTTTGCGTGCTTCTTTGCCTTGTAACCAACGGCTGTCCTCTGTGCAGCACATGGGGACAAGCTTTCTTGGGTGTTCCCGGAGAATCCTGGCATAAGGGCTCCAGGCCTAACTGCTACTTTTGGCACTAGAAATACCAGTCAGAGCACATGTGTTTCACTGAAGCAACACTTCTGCAAGGACCACTGAGACACTGACATGCACAGATTTGACATTTGTGCCCATTCTACTATGGCCTACACAAGATTAAAAGCTTAAGTTTCAAATTTCTCTTACGATCAGTATTTTCAATTGCTATGATGAAGCCATACCTTGCACATTCAGATGACTTTACAAGAGAAATTTCACTGCATTTGCAGACGTATTTCCCCACAGATTTTCTGATGGTTCTTCCAGAAGGGGGTACAACTGAGGTGAGTGGGAATCAAATTAAAGTTAAGCAATTTTTTTTTTTTAATCAAAATTTTAGTCGTAAATTCAAAAGTGAGCCTTTGGTAACACTCTTCCGCTGGCTTAAACTCAAACTGAAGTGTTACTGAGTTCTTCTGAAGTAAATTTACATAAAACCAAACTTTTGTTCACAAGTTCTACTGCATTTCAGCTGCCATCTTGATTTAAGTGCTAAGCAAAAAGAGGAACAAAATCCTGCTTAGCAAATCAGTGACAGCACAGAGGAGACATGCTATTACTTGACTAAGAGGAGCTTATACTTCTATGCATGATTAGCTGCTGATAATTACTTTATCAATGTAAGTGTAATAAAGTTCTAACTTGAGAACAAATTAAAGGACATATTAGGTAACTTAGAACAGTTTTAGCTGAATCTTAATTTTATGTATTCAGTATCCAGGTAATGTTTCAGCCATGCTATTTGTTTTTCTTAGGTCATTCCAGCCTAGTGGCCTGGTTATCTTAACCTGATTGAGACACAATTTCTTCAACAAAATAATATCTCCACAGTAACTCTTCTCTCCAAAACATACAGGTTTGCAGAATCAACATCATCTTCTGTAATTTTACGAGACAAGCTATGTTGTTGTCATAAAAGGGGATTCAAACTGGCCAGTTCACCCCATGAGGGCTGTCTATTGAGAATATTTATCTCATTGAAAGTTGACAGACGCTATGGGATTTTCAGCCAGATCTTACAATGGGAGCATCTGAACTCAGGGGAAGTAGTTTATATGACTGAAGTCAATACCTACTTTGACAGTGACTTCAGTGGACACAGCATCACTGACACTACTTTAGGCAAAGACTATTCCATCTTATGCAGTGATTTTACTGATCCAAGAGCTGCTGTCTACAACAGCAAGTCTCTTCCCCCAACAAACCATGCTGTCAATGTCAAAGTTGCAAACACTGAAGCTGTACAGACTCCTTGCCTTTCATTTTTGTTATACATTAACGTATACCATTTTATGCAGTTTTACATTATTATCTGCTTTAATCCAAGTAACGAAATCAAAAAATAAACCCACATTTCAAATTCCAGTCTGGTATCACTACTTTGAAACTTCCCAAAAACTCCATAAATCATATGCAAATTAAATATATTTTTAGTTTTTACATAGGCAAAGGGATAAACTTGTAACTACTCAGCACAAGGGCAAACATGTCAACTTGAATACTCGATACTGCCACTGATTCTAATACTTCTTTGGGATCTTCTTTGAGACTGCTTGCCACAGATATGAGTTCTGCATGCCAAGGTCTTCATAAAGGCAGCAAAACTGAAATGGTGGCAGCAGTATTGCCACTGCTGTTCGCAGAACAGCTCCTCACATTTTGACAGTGCCAGGCAGGCTCAAGTTGGAGAAAATGCCACTGATAATTGCTGTTGCATTTTGGTTTTATGGTGGCAGATACAAGAAGCAAGATTCTTATAAGACGTAAACGGTTCACCCCCTAAAGCAGCAATATGGTAAAGTCCAGCTAAATGAGCAAACCGTGAATCTCCTTCTCGCAGCCCCGAATCTCTCCCCGCATCTGCGTGCGAACCCGTCCCAGTTTCCCTGCCTGCTGCCTGCCATCCCTGTGACAACATGCAGCACTGCCTTACCCACAATGCACCCTCGCGCTGGCACACACACCCGCCCGGCGCACACACACTCGCACACTCACGCTCTCCCAGCCAGCCCGAGGCGACAACGCACACACTCACATCGCGTCGCCACCTACACACGCAAGGCCCCCCTCCCGCCGAGGAAGCCAACTTACCCCCAAGTTACACCTCATTCAAAAGCCTAGTCCTCCTCTGCAACCGCCTCGGCTCGCCTGCCTCCCTTCTGCTGCAGAGAAAGGCCACAGATGTCTGCGAACACTTCTAGGCAGAGCTCAGCCAGTGCAGAACAAAGGCAGCCGGGGTTGCCTTCATCTCGGCACAAGGCAGCCAGTAGCTATTTTCAAGCTTGTTCGCACTCCCCCCTCTGAGGGCACCCTGCTCTGTTTCTCTCTCTCTCTCTCTCCTCTTTGCCTGTCCAGCTACTGCACAACACACATCAATTATTCATTGCTTGTCTCCCGGTTTCCAGGCAAAACCAATCACAGATGGAGTCTTGCTAATGGGCTCATGCCGCACTTGCCAACAGGCTATTTGTGCTCAAGCTACAACCCTCTAGAGACAATAAAAGAGAATCAGGTTAAGCTTTAAAACTTCACACGTACGCGAACAGACCTAAAACGGCAATATACATGTAAGCATCCCTATGACATTGCTTAGGAGTACGTCTTCAGCACACAGCATGGCAGAAGGCTGCTTTAAATCTTCTGAAAGGGTTTTAAGAAAATCAAACACTCAGAAAAATCTCACCTCAGCTGCATGTTACTGATAGTGATGGTTTTCTTTTCTGCCTCTAGTGATCCATCTCTTGCTTTCCCATTACACCTCTCCCTCCTTCTCCCATACTCATGCACGCACACACACACACACGCACGCACGCACACGCAGCCACTTTGCCAGAAGGAAGAGAGAGAAAGAGAGGAGGAAAAAAAAAATACACCCAGGCAGCTCACATTTCAAACTTGCAAGGAGGGGTGGTGCTTAAAACGCGAGGACAAAGCCTCTGTCTCTGGCACCCAGCCAAAATACTAAAATAAATCCCCCCGATCAATTAATTGGCAGCAACACTTGTTCGAGTCCGCGTAACAAAACGCTGAGGGCACCGGGGCTCAAAAGTCTTTAGATTTGGGAAATCTTATGCACTTGTTTCCCCCCTACCCTGTTTGCTGAATGCTGTTGACTAAATCCATCAAACTAGTCATGCTAATTAACGTTCGGAGCAGCCCCGGCGGCGGCAGAGCGGCCCCGGCTCGGGTAGCCCCCGTGGACGAGAGTTTCCTTCCGGACTGGCCGCCGCCCCGCTCCGGGCAGGAGACACCGGCGGGGCCGGGCCAGCAGCGGGCGGCCCCGCGCGGTGGCGGAGTGGCGGCTCCGGCAGCAGCCCCGAGGGCGCGTCTGCAGGCAGCGCAAAGAGGCCGCTCGGCGCAGGGACAGCCCGCGGCCGAGGGAAACTGAGGCACGCAGGCGGTCAGGGGCTGCCGGCAGAAGCCGCTGCTGCTGCGGGAACTGCCGTGCTCGGGCTCTCGCTTGCGGTAGGTTTTATGAGTTCAGACCTGCACCTCAGCCGGCCACCCACTGCCCCGAACAGCATCACCCTTTCCCACGCCGTTCCGAGTTCAGCGCTGCCCAGGGAAGAGTTTTAAACAAGTTTCCCAGATCAAACTGTACCACAACGCAACCTTTAGAGGACAGCGTTTCAGCTGTCAGTGTCAAAGAGAAAAAACAGAATAGGAAGCTAATGTGACTTTTTTTTTGCTCCCTTTCAGAGGGAAAACTGGCAGTTTAAGTTGTGGGCAGCCTAACACCAGCCTTTTCCTGCCAGCCTCCTGCGGTGGGGAGCCACTTCCTTCCCCGGCACAACCTGCACGAAGTACCTCCACCTCTTAAAGGCGCACCCCGGCCCTTTCGCAGATCAGCCAGCCTGCAGGCTCCAGCGAAAACCCAAACAAAACACAACAGCAAAAAACGAAGGATTAAACAAAAAATACCGGCTTCCCAGTAAAATTCCGTCAGCGAAAAAAATGGCCTCAGCTTTCCTTGCCGTGCTCACAAGTCACTTCAGTGTGCTTCGCAAACACCTTGGCAGAGAGAGTCTGCAACATGACACACTGGAGCAACAAACTATCACAGATATCAAAGAGCAGCTCTTCTCCGAAAAAAGATTCCACAAAAAAGCATTGTCAAATTTCATGTTCCTTTTTTTTTTTTTTTTCCCAGGGAGTCCGCTTCAAACAAGTAAAAAGTAAGTGTGCTTTTTCCCTAACTTCCAGTCCTGAGATGCGATGAGCTCAAGGTCAGCCTGTCAGACAGGGTTATTCCTTTCTCCTCTCAGCTGTGAGACTAAGCAGTACTGCAAACCAAATCCTCAGTAACGCCTGGGCAATCTCAGAGCTGCACCAGCCTGACCAAAGACTCTTGACAACACAGCTGCTACAGGTGGTAAAAGCGCAGCACAGGACCGGTACCCATAGCGGGTGTGCTGTCCTGTCCGTACAGAGCGGGTAGGTCCTCAGAGAGTGAGGTGGACCCACAGGGCTGCTGGAACAAAATGTACTTCCCATTACACCGGATCAAATCTAAGATTCAGTCACAGAAAAGTACAGAACCTCTTACAACTGTTTTTTTATCACCTCTCAGAGTGGATGGATGCTTTAAAGAGCTGTAAATTATCCAGCTGGGCTGGCGGAAGAGGTAACAGCAAGCAGGAGTTTACAGGACTGTCAAAGCAGTAAAGAGAAGTGTGTTGATAATCCCAAACAAGGACCAAAGTCCCTACTAATGTAACTGCACTGAGTACAGTCTTGGGGGATGTGAATGAAATTTATAACTGACTGTAAGTCAATATCAATTTTAAACAGACACAGAATGTACAATTTTGTGCTTGTTTCAGGTTTTACTAGATTTACAAAATCCATAAGCTATCATGGTGGTATTTCATATTTTGAAAAAACACACAAAGCAACAAGAAGAAGAACGTATCAGGCAGTTGCAAAGTCCCAAATGTTGAGACTGACTCCTTCCTCATACAAGCCTCAATGAAATCTTATATTCTGAGTGAAAAATAATTTTATTATTTCCGTACAGAAAACTTTTATTACCCAGTATCCTATGTTTTTCTCCCTAACTACCACTATAAGTAAGAGGATTGACTTTTTCCCTCTCTGCAATTAAATGCTCTTTCAAGTGTAACAGTGGAAGTTTCTCTTTTAAGCTGCCTGTCTTTTCAGCGGAAGTGGTTTAGAGTAGACAAATCACTTATCTAAAAATTATGTACTTACTTCTCCTTTGACAAATCTTCAGCAGGTTTTTAATCCCACCCTGCCACTTGAAATATCACTTTCTGTGATGACATTTGAGTCACAGTTGTCAGAAGCATCAGGCTCTGTAGTTAAATGGATTAAATGACACTTCATAGCATGCAGTATTTTGAAGAAGGAGTGGTTTATCATTTGTAGAAATTAATCATAACAGTTTTTTCTCTAGGGCAAATTCCCAATCATTTTTAAAGATTACTATGTTTAAGCCCCACTGACAGCAGTATGTCAAATTACATCACAGGGAAGGTTATCTCAGGCAGCAATTACTATTAACAAGAAACACTGAAGACATCTACTACTGGGAGGAGTAAGTCCGCACTGGGAAGCACCTTTTAGATGCAGCAGTAGAAGAGCAGACTCTTTGGCTGTGCTTTGCGAGGCTCTGTGGAGCCCCAGGTGTCCCACTGTCTGATGCTATGCCTGAGGGTCTGCTCTCCCATGGGGCCAATGAGACGCTCAGCCCAGCCGGGGAGGTGGGCTGAGGCTGCAGCATTGTTCAGTCCTACAGGGGAGAAAGAGGAGACACTTATTTGGGCCACCTCTAGCTGATTAAGGAGTAGAATTCGAAGCCACATTTATCTCAAAACAAGAGGCAGCACTTGTCCATTCAATGCATGTTGTCAATGCCAAGTGATACTACTGATCAGTCTTCTCCAGTCTTACTCCTGTCAGTTACTGCTTGGCAAAGAAACACATCACCACCAGCACATCCATGTGGTACTGCTCTTTGCTCTCCATGCAAAATGCTTCTCTCCCAAGCAGTGTATTTTAAAAAAGTCACAAGTCCATTCTTAAGTCATGATGGTGCAAGAGACCTGTATGTCCATGGAACACCAATTTGTATGGCAAACAAGGTAACGATGTGGACAGATTTGTACACTCAGGTGCCTTTGACTGCTCGACATAAATGGCATGATGCTTATCTTCAACTAGCTCAAGTGAGACAGCCTTTGCTGCTCTATCTCCTCGCCCCTCTTTGGTGATATTCCAAAACTACATACATGGAACACCTGCAATAAAGACACAAACCACCAAGAGGAAAAGAAGGAAAGGCTGCAGAGGGATGGAGATCAAATCCCCATTCAGACACTTCAGTATCAAGTAGACTGTACAAGGGGTGGGGGGATACCATCATGTTCTACTGCAATTTCATATGGGAGGTGCACAGAGGAAAAAGCAGAAAAGTAGTTTAGAGAAAGAAAACAGAAGGGGTAGGGAAATTATCTTCAAGTAGCTGTAATACCAGTTATTTCCCAATGAGTCATAATACAACCCCTTAGCAATGCAAATTTTCTATGACCAAAGATTTAAAGGTTTATCTTGGGGACTAATCTTTATTCATCAGGGTTTTGCTCCACTGCTGAACACAGCAGGGTAGTTCCTTACAACATTTGCCTAGAGCAGGTTATTTGGCCAAGAATTAGTTCCCTGGATATGTATATATTTTACTGTTGATTCAAAGGATTCAAAAAACTCTTTAGAAGGCTTACAATTACATAGCTGAAATACATGGAATACATGGATCAGTGGCCTTATGGATTTTTCCTGATGTTTCACAGTAAGAGTCAGTTGAAGCTGTTATAAATCACAGGGCTGCTTCCCAGTTCGAAACCAACCATGTACTGGGGAAAAAAAAAAAATCCTTTGAGTGCATCAAGTGCCTTTCATGCATGACCCATTTTTCCAGAATCAAACTAACTCCATCCAGAGAGAGGTGTGAGAAGAAAAACCAGTGTAAAAAGCAAAGTAAAAAAAAAAAAAGGGACTCTTTTATATGGGTTAGTCCTGCCTTGGTTAAGTCAAAGATTACTCCATTGCAGAGACTACTATGACTGAAGTATCCATCTTGGGCCCCTTCTTTACAAAACAAAGCTAGGAAAGTTACAAAATGTAACAACACAGCATTTCCTTTTCTCCTGCCACTCATGACCAGTGTTTGCATGTGCCCTTGGCAGCTAAATGTTTTGACACACCTGGAAACACTGAATGCTGTTTTGGATGTGCACAACTATCCTGACTGAGGCACTCAAACCTTCTGAAAGAGACTTAAGCCCTATTTAATTTTCAAGGCCATGGAAATGCTCATGTTCTTGTTATTTCATGAAAATTTGTTCCTTCAAACCTATGCAGCGGCTCAGGATAGGCCTGTAGGTTCTGCCATGAGAAACACCTCTGTCAACTGCCATAATCTTTAGAAAAGGAGGTCTACCTTAAATCCATCTAACAAGATGCAATGTCATAATTTTCTGATTTCTATTTCCATCCTTCCTTCCTTCCTTTTTTCCTCTCTTTCTTCCTCCCTTCCTTCAACTAAATGTCTTTATGACATTCAGGAAAACAAAAAGATCTATAAAATTACAATGAAATACAAGAGGAGGGGAGTTTTACAAACTGCAGAATTTGTATTACAGTTAATTACAAAGTGAAGCCACAGTTATCATGTTTATATCTTTGTTTCTTGCCACAGCTGTACTTTTATAGAAAACTGAGAAGCAAAAGTAACCAAACCATGCAGAAATAAAGAATGAAGTACACTAAGGAAAAATCACATCTGTAATGTAGGACGACAGTAAGAAGAGAGGCTTTACAGAACTAAAAGAGAAACCCCTGCACAATGATGGCATCAGTTCAGAGTTGTCTCCAGCACTATTTCACCTGTAGCAGAGCTACTGCCACTGCCTCCTCCCACCCCAATTTGTCCATTAGGCAACTCTAAAGACAGATGGAACATACCCCACATGTGATGCTCTGCCCATCTTTTACTGCATCTATTTTGCTACAAATAATTAGATGTTTAAAACATGTGGAAGCATCATTTTCCCAAATTTTAAAGATGCCTTAACTTTTAGATTCTTCCATTCAAACTCCTTGGTAGAAATGGAGCATGGCAGAAATGCCTTCAGGGCTCATCTCACTTTCAGTATACCTGAACTAGAGTTCATGACATCTCTTCTAGCAAATCAGACAGAAAGAGAAGTTAACTGAAGTCCTTTCCATATTAAATCCAGTTTTTCAGCATGATCAAGTGGATTTCTGACATAATTTTCACAAACTTTAGATTAAATATTTTTATACTACCTCTTCCAAACGGCCCAATTTTCCTCATACAGTTTAGACACTTTTGGTCTGCTATCGCTTTGGGGAAACATCTGATCAACTGTTTCTTTAGATTCCAAGCTACTCTTTTAGCATTCTTAGCATTTCTTAATCAATTTTTGTTGTTTTTATTGTTTTTCTATTTTTTTTTATTCTTTATTTTCATTGTTTTATTTTATTGCTTTTGTTGGGCGCACAGCCATTCATATCTGAAGCCTCACCTCTGGCAAGCTTTAACTACAGCTAAGATTCCTCTCTTCCCTGCTTGCCTGATCAAGGGGATAAGGAGGCAGCTCTGAAGACAGCAACCTAATCAGGTCTAACAGAAAGAAGGCAGAGAACTATCAGAACTGCAGCTTGTGAGGCTCTGAAGGACTAAAAGCACGCAAAAGGTAAAAGAAAACTGAAGCTTAGAAAGTAGACACCCTGCTAATGCTCCTGGACATGCCTTATTCCAGCTCTGTCCTCGAGGTGGTGGCTGTGCGCTGGGCTGCTCAGGCTTTCTGAGGAGTAGCTTAATTTGAGTTGTCCTCTCCTTTACATAATCTTGTTGGCCCCATTTTATTGAGCTGCCCCTAATCCAAAACTGGTTTTGAGAGGAAAACCTAGGCTGTTTGTTTATATCCTTTTTTAATTATTATCTTTTAAAACCAATCCACTAAAATATGGAAGGTATCAGTAGTAAGAAGGAGTATGTGATACAAACATCATGAATGGGACATATATATGTCCTTCATTAGCCACAGTACTTACACTCTATACATAAGAAAGTTAATGACTGAGCTCTTTTTTCTGTGCTATGAGTGAACTGTGAGAGCATTCAAATAAGAAAGCTGAGAAGCAGTGAATAATAATAATTAATAATACTAATAATAAAAACAACACTGAATATCACTTTCTCCAAGACAACTGTGGGATCTAGAAAGCCACTAAAAGTGCATATAGATGTTTAATGATGCCATATCTAACATATGAGAGGTTACACAAATAAAAAAATAGAGGAAAGTCCAAAGTTACAAATTAAAAGAAAAGTTACAAATTGGTAGCTATGCATCACTGTCTTGGAAAGCTTCCATTCTGGAATACAAAGACATTCATCATTTGGAGGCCAGCTCATGCTTCTAGCTTTGTATTTAAACAAATCCATGTACCATCATCATAGACTTTTCAGATCAATCTGCCAGAAAGCCATACAGAGTTATTTTTAGTGATCTGTGAGATAAAGTACAGTTTAGCTTGCAAAGTAGCCTAATAAGGCAAAATGTTCTTGGTGAAGACCAAATGCAGTCACTGCCACTCTTCCCTACCCCATACACTACCCAATCTCTACAAGCATCCATTAATTTTCCCCGCTTACTGTGGAGGATTACTGCATTAGCAACAACGAGCTAGAACTAGAGGGATCTTTATCATTTTGTCTGTTTTGATAATCAAATATACCGTGATTGCAGAAGAATGGAAATGCTCTGAAATGAAAGTGGTTTTGCTCAGATTTGTCAAGGAAACATTTTGGTAGACAATAATTTTAAGAGAAACAACAGCTTAATATTGGTTTTTGCTTTCAGAAACCTGTGACCTGGTTCTCAGTGAACTCCAAATATTTCAAGGCCTCATGCTACTTCAGTGCCATGTTCCCTTCTACCATGCTGGCAGCGCAACAAAGCTTTAAGGTGGATACAAAGGACTCTCGGGGAGTATATGTATAAGTATTAAGCAATGATCTTCTTATAAATAAAAATGTTCCAAAATCCATTAGATAACTTAGAATATGAGAAAAGTACTCATTTTGACATGTTGCTGCTTGGGGGTGTGGGGTGGGGAATAGTTCTGTAACAATTTATAAGAGAAAGATTAAATACAGCAATTAATATAGGCTTCTATCTTTAATAATTCTTCATATACCTGTTTAGATGATTGTAAGTCATAGCTCCAGGCTGCCTGCCTGCACTGCTAGGACACAGACAGCAACCTTTGCTAAATTGACTCCACTGGCTATGCTCATGCTGCAAGAGCTGTTTTCAAGGACAGATGTACAATGTTATACGGGTAAAGAGATGAGCAAATTAAAGATGGGTGTTCTGTCAGGAAAAGGACTGAAGAACTTCTGTCAGCATTTCCCTATGTTAACAGGACCTCAGACTTTTAACCCTTCAACACCTACCACTTAAAGAAACACTTTCCTCATATAGATAGCACAATTGCATCTTCTCAAATAAAATCATAACACAATCACCCAGAACAAATACAAGGGCCTGCACTGTATAGCATAGTTTTATATATAAACATAAATCTATCTATAGATGCACAGGAATTCATGAAGAGCTTTTAATCCTTCTTAAACGGTGATTAATTTTAAGCATCATAGCTTGTAAGTTAAAAAAGCTGAGAAAAGTAGAACATGAAGTTACCAAAACATATTACTGCCGCACAACACAAAAGTTATCTTTCAATGTCGGATCATCAATAAACGTTCAGTGCATTCCTACCAAAAAGCTACACTGACATTTTTGATTTTTCTTCATATTAATTCCACACATTTCTGTTCAAAGCAGTATATCTATTTCTTTAAAGGAGGCTGAAAGTCTTTGAGACCTACTCTGCTTTGAGAAATATTTAGCAGTACAGCTACAGAACAGAGCTATACCGGCAGCTCCTACCAAGCGTAGACACAGTTCATACTGGCAAGAGGCCGCATCCTATATTGCCTTGATTGGCTTCCCATTGAAATTAAGTTTACAATCAAGGATTATGTGATCTCACTAACAGAGGGCTTTCTGGCATGTAAATGAACACATCTTATTTTACTAGAGCATTTCTAGCATAGAGCTAGTCTACTTTGAGACTAAGAGCAAGTCTACACCTTGCAATGTTCACACTTCCAAGATATTTTAATAACTTCATCCATCTGTTAAATAATTTACATTCTGTTAGAATATGCAGCAGTAGTATGGCTATGAAAGTATACATTTCCATAACCTGGAAACTATCCATCAGTGTTTAACACTATTTCTTACTTCTCTTCTGCAATACTGCATGGAGAGTTTCACTAAAGTAGTGCTTTCATGATGTACAGGCAGCAGAAAGGAATCTTGACTGTAAGAAACACTTTGAAATAACTTAATTAAGAATCCTTCCATTATGAATGACAGGAACTTCCCTCTTCTTAATCAATATCCATCAGACTAGTCTTTCTGTCCACTATATA
The DNA here is from genome assembly GCA_009867235.2 of Psittacus erithacus. Taxonomy (NCBI): domain Eukaryota; kingdom Metazoa; phylum Chordata; class Aves; order Psittaciformes; family Psittacidae; genus Psittacus; species Psittacus erithacus. The sequence continues at coordinate 11,145 of WYDI02142218.1, read as the reverse complement.
CAACACATTAGTTTGGTGGCTGTTGAGTTCTCTTAATTGAGAACTGAACAGTTCAAGACAAATGCTTTAGGATGGGAGATTTGATGATGACCTATTTACCTTGAAGCCTTCAAGGTGAAAAACAAGAATTTTGCATGTTACTTTAAGCTCTAAGTATAGATTTGCTTTTTGTTTCATATTGAAATGCACTGGTAAGTCATATTTAAATCCATTGGTAAGTAAACATAAGAGTTAAACATGTTCTTCAAAATTTTAACTAGAAAACTGCTTTTTTAATCAGTTAATTTCTTTCATTTTTTAAAGTACTTAGGCAATACACACTGAAGCATCTCCCCTTTAACTACAAAAGCTGAAATGAAAGTTCAGGTTGTGAGACTGACTTAAATGGAAAAGTATAATCTCGAAAAGATGCCAGAAATTAAAATTTTGGATACTTCAACTTGAGAAAGCATAATTGGATCTGATTTTCTAGAAGTGCTATATCTCCTGCAGCTAAAAGTTAAGCATCTTCAACATATTTCCATTTGAGCATCCAAGAACTAATGAACTACAGATCATTAGTCTGCTTTGGGAATTGTGGCCTGTATCACCACAGCTCTTAATTTTTGACCAAATGGTCAAAACTGTCAGCTCTCCAAACTATTTACTGACTACTGCACCTTTATCATCAACATTTTAAATTAAAAGTGATGGCAGGTTATTTAAACAAGGCTTAATACATGTTAGTGCTACTCTGCAGGCCACTTATCTTGGTCTGGAGGACTGGTGCCTGGAAAACACAGTCTTTAAAATGATTCACCTCAGAAATCTTTCTTAAAAAGATGTAATATACTTTCATGACTGCAAAGAAAAATTAGTAGATTCAAAGCAAATTGCTTTTACCAAAGTTGGAGCAGTAGAGTTACAAAAGCAAAATTTCTTTTTACTTTGGGAAAAGGAATGGTAGACATATTTACAGAAATATATGTCAGTGAAAAAAAGAATCTGCCTTACGCTTAAAGACAGTTCTGTAATGAGGGATTACTGATAGTAAACCTTCATAAGGCAAGTACTTCCAAGAAGGAAAGAGAAAGATCCCACAGTGCCTCACATCTCATCAAAACCATTTTTAAACATTTCCCATGCCAGACACATGACACTGACTGCAAGCCATCTCCTGGTAGCAAACTACTTCAAGACCATGCTACAAGTTTCTTTTTCCACATGAGAACAGACTTTTTCTTGCCTTTGCCAGGAAAGCAACCACAATTTACTTCTTTTCTTTTCTCATTTTTGGTAGCAATTTCTCTATGGAAAAGATTTTAGGAAGGATGGGAGAAGGTGATGACTCTTGCCTCAGTTTTGCTATTGGCTTCAAGGAAAAACCATACATGATAACACTTCTAACTCAGTTCATCTCCACTGATCTGTGCTCCCTCCACCTGCCTCCATATGAAAAAAACCTGACACATACACACACACATTCGTGTGTTTTCTGTTGCAACTTCATTTAAATTACTGAGTATGATTTCCAAACTAAAGTAATGGATGAGTTAGGAAAATTATGAAATACCTTTAAGTTTGGATTTACTTAAAAAAAACCCCAACAAACCCAAAACCAAAAAAAACAAAAGAAAGAATACAGCCTATTCAAGTATACAAGTAGTTCCTATACTCTGGGAGTATAAAAAATCCCACCAATTTACAATGAGCAAAAAAAGAAAAAAAGAACATTGATCCAACCAACATTTTGTTTTAAGTATCACCTCTGCCACAGAGAGAGTCAGTCGGGCTGAAGATGTATGAGTCCAATGTAATTAATATTCATATGACTAATCACCATTGCCCAGAGACCCAAGAAAGAGTAGAATAGCATAATTAACAGAAATTATCAATACTATTTGTTAACTTTTAGCTTTAAAAATACAACTAAATTCTTAAGACTTAGACACTGCCTCATATAAGAGAATCAAGAATGACTTACGGGCATTCAGCAAAAAAAAAAAAAAAAAGGCATGAATCCCTACGGAACACCACAGGAAGGCAAGTAATAACCCTAAACCTACTAAAATGTGGAACATAATTTACATGATTCTTATAAAATATTTATGTTACTATCAAAGTATTGACTGAGATATCTGATTTCATCAAAAACATCAAAACATTCTCTAAATAATTACATCAGATTAAAAAGCTGATATTTAAGTAACAATGCTCTTTGAAGGTAGTCATCCTGCAGGCAGAGGAATGCAAAAGTAAGAAAAAACAGTGTGGGAAACCACTTCTGTGCTATGGTTAATATTACTGAGTATGACTCTGTCAATCAACTGTAATGTAGGCTAGCAAGTAAGCTCAAACACAGACTGGAAATCTGAAGGAAAATCCATACATTCTTTTAACTCTTGCATTTAACTGCCAGAGCAGCAAATGGGGTCCTTGGAAGGAGCAACAAAGACAGGGGGAGCAGCCACTGCTGCTGCTGCCTTCTGGAACAGCAGAGCAGAGAGGCAACAGCATGGGCAAGGAAAAGCTGCCAAGACTGAGGTGTGCTTTGGGAAGCAGCCATACTGGGGATTCCTGCAAATTAGACCAAATTCTCCCAAGTGACCTAGCATGTTTTCCCTTCTATGTCTGTAAATGCAAAAAAAAAAAAGAGGTACATAGAAAAGAAGACACTCTTGGCCAGAAACTTATGAAACAAAAGCAGTACCCAAACCCCAATACATTTGGTTATATTTACAAAGACAGTCTACAGAGAAGAGAAAAAGGAAAGAAGTCACTGTGTCGCCATTTGAGCCCTGTTTGGAAAGAATTCAACACATTAACTCAATCGATTACACTACTGCGTAACAGCAAATCCGCTGCTTGTCTGCTATCTTCACTCCAGGGAATAAATGAGCAACAAGCACTACTGGTATATTCCAAAGGCAGGAGGTGAGGAAGCCACCTTGCTCTGAGAGGTGAAGTACTGGGTGCTGATACAAAGCCCTTTGTCCCCCATGACAAGCCTGGCTCCCTCCTACCACTGATTGCACTGCCCTGAACTTAGTCTCATAAAAACATGCTCCTTAAAACTGAAATGTTTGGTTAAATTTGGTTTCTGACTGCTTTCAGGCAAGAACTCGCAGTGGTAAAACTGCAATTAGTGCAAAAGATCTTTGAATTGAGTTAACACTGTTTATTTCCACTGGAGGTTCACCACATCTAGGAAGATGATATCAAACCCAGGAGGAAGCCTCACAATTACTATAAATTATTTATCCTCTCTCTCCAAAATGACAGTAGCAGAAACAACTGTGTGATGAAGGCAGTTGGAAGATTCAAGACAGCAGTTCTTAATTCTCTGACATGGTTAACTCAGTTCTCACCTCTTCCTCTCCAACCCTTGCCTTCTTTTACCCTCTTTTCCTGTCTATCTGGGTTACAAGTTCTTCAAAGAAAGCATCTTCAAAGTGTGTGCAGAGTTTCTTAGTGCAAGTGGTCTTGATCTCATATTGGACTTTTGAAATCAACACCACAACCAAGTAGCACTGCATCAGTGCACCAGAAAAAACAAACATTAGATCCTTTCCAAAGTTCTGCACTTTCTTCTTTGCTGGTGACTGCACCAGATGAGGTTCCTTCTTAGGATACAGAGTACTCTGACCACAGCTAGTACTTGGTATAACAAATATATATCTACTTTAACAGACTAAAGCAAAACCTAAGGGGTTTGATGACTTGTTAAAAAAGGTAACATTATACATCTAAGGCCAGGAGTGATCTATTTTTTTCCTTCTAAAAAAGTTTCATTATAATCAAGGATGTGACTGTAACAATTGAGTACCAGATTTTGTTACCTTGGTTAAGCGGCCTTTTGCTACAGTATGGGTTGTGATATGACTTGGGTTACCTTGTTACCATCAGTACCCATTCAGCAGCATATACAAAATAAGCTCACTGGTAACAGTTCAGTTTACAATGCCTACCTTGTCAAATTTGTTATCTTGAGTTTGAAATCTATTTTGATCAAGAAGCAAAGGACTTAAACCAGATACTGCCTGGTTAATCTGTTCAGACCTAAATTACTTGTTAGGTTTGCTAAATTTTTGCTCATGTTGAAGCCGTCCACAGTTCAAGAGAGTTCCATACCTAGGGATTCTGCTTTGACAATTTTTTAAATAACCTTTCACTATACAATTGTCATCTAATGCTTAATAAGCTCTCAATCAGTAGGCTGCATTCCTGAAACATCATTCTTTACCTGTAATTTGGAGTGTTTCTCATTTAGGGTTTTTTTTTTCTCCCTCTAAAAATCTCTAAAATAGTTACTTAGCAGGACTGATCAAAGCATGTCATGCTTTTACAACCCATTTACACTTCTGCAGACCAAGATGTAACAAAAGAACACCTCATGGTTGTCAACAACATGCACATACAAACCCACTCTCCCCATACATTTTTTTAATTCAAGTTAATTTACTGTAAGTGATCAAATTCTAATTTAAATTGCTGACTTTCAATCAGCAAAGGTTTGTCTTTGCCACTGTTCGCTTTTTGTTGGTTTCTCCCCCATGGAATAAATCCAAGATTTTTCTCTGACGTCTTCAGAAATTAATTTCTTTTAATCTTAAGTTACCTCTACCTAATGTCATCAATATTCAATATTCCAAATATTCTACCTCTGACAACCAAGAAAGCCCATAAGTTTTTTTTCATATTCCGTCCAACTAAACAGTAAAGACACCAGATCAGGTCACATAACTACTTCTGATCTAAAAAGATCCCAAGTGGGACAGTAAGCAATCCTTAGATAGCAAAGCAAGTGAAACTCTTGACTAAGAGACATCCAAAAGATTCATACAGAAGATCAACAAACAGCACACTTTTAAGTGCATACTTAAAACTGGCACTCAGTATCCCCGATGGAGTTCAAAAAGCAGAGCAATTTCTCACTGTCTGTGCATTAAAAGCCGAGACAAGGGGAAAAGTTTCCATTACATCTAGTAACAAAAACTGTTTGTGCATACATTGGCCTTTCAGGCATATGTGGTCTTACACTTTGTCACTTCAGAGCAGATGTTTAATTGGGAGGAAGCAATTTTAAACATCTGTAGCCAATATCTGAGAAGCTAGATGAAGGCCACACACAGCCTTGAGGAAATTAAAAGTGTATGCAATTATGTCACTTCCTAGACTTCGTATTTAGGAGACTTAAAAAACAACAAACAAAACCAGCAGTTTCAATAGAGAACTTTCAAAATCCTTCCTCTCCCCTCACTTGGTTTCCCCTGCCTCAGAAAAAAATGTGGTACTTTAGGAGATGTAAAGCCTATTAGCTGAGCAACCAAGGTTTGACCAACAAGAGACATGGCATCCCCCAAAGGAAAAAGAAGGGAATAAAGACCAATTTAGTATCAAGCCTTTAATACCTCAGGGAAACAAGCAAAAGAGTAAATATTTGGAAGATGAAACATTACTCAGTTCTAGTGTGTCTCAAGTGTATTGCAATAACTCAGGTTTAATGAATACACCTGCAGCATATACAACAGCAAAAGTCTTCCACCAAGAAGAGTGTCCAGAATCCAAGTCTCTAGCTTGCAACAGCACTGCTGGTAGAACCCTCTAGAAAAGGGCTGCCTCCTTATTTCTAGTTACATCTTTCAGAAGCCAGATTCTTTGCTTCGCAGAAGAACCTTGGTAAGGAAGACTATCAGCTAAGCTGCTTTCTCCTCGGGTAGCTGCTACAGTAGTACAGAAAACAGAAAATGAGGTGAGCAAACAGATCTGTTCCATGAACATAAGGGAAGATGGCCAAGAGATTCAGTTCCAGCAAACATTTGGGGAGACTTGCATTTTTCAAAACTGCTTTGCTTAAACAGAGCATTGTCTACAGAAATTAGTGTGCAAACCTTAACAGAATTAACAGGTTTAAATAAGAATACAAATGCAGCCTGGTTTTGCTGCCCTCCTTTTAGAGAAGTCATTTATTAGTGTGCTACACACAAGTAGCATTCTACTTCCCCAACTGTGAAACAGGGGAAAGATGTGACATTTTACATTATCAAATATGTAAAAAGAAAGGTTACTCTGCTATGAAGATTACTGTTTGAAAACTTTAATTAAGATCAGGACAACAAAATGGTAACGGCTCAGCTCATGCAAGGTTTGTGTAACAAGAGGAAAATCACAGGTTTCAAAAAAATTATGTGACGTATAAACATTTTTCTAAGTCCACAAAACTGATCTCTAAAAATGTTCCTCAAGGGGATGCCAAACCTTTTGATCTGCTCTCAGAGAGCAGAGAACTGCCATGTAAAATACACTGCAAGTAGCACTAGTGAACTATTGGTTCTTAGGAATAACCAAAGAACTTGTCAGAATTTACAACCTATAAAACCGCCGGAGTGGCTCCATGGCAGAAGTGAAAGACTAGAGGCATGGACGCTGTATTTGGCCATCATACAGTAACTCATTTAGCTGACATGCTAGACAGTAAAAATCTCCCTTTGGTCTAAACTACAGACTAAGGCTTTACAACATGCGTTGGGGAGGGTAAGACTCCAGATTACTGTTTGCAAGTCCCCTCGTCTTCAGCCTACAGTGGAAGGCACCCATTCCTCTGGAACAGCAGAGAGAGCACACCTGATGCTGACGGTTTTATGAGAGGTCTCTGGACCATGAAATTGTCTTGAAACCTCTCTGTACAAATCAGTATGTACAGATTGCTGAACTCACAAATCCTGAGCATCAAAAACATGTACTATTTCAAAGTACTGTGGTACCTTTATTCTACAAGGACTGTAACTGGAACATGGTCTTCCTCTCCAGGGAACAAACACAAACACAAGTAGCAAAATTTCCAAGAAAAAATACTGCGAAAACCTCTGTGGAAAACTTCCATTTTTATCCTGCATGTAAATGATACATTACCTCAATTTGCAGCACATACAGGTCTTTTTAAGAAGTAAAAAATCCCAAGCCTTAGATGAATTAATTGCTATTAATGAGCAACCAAAGACAGAAACAAGCATGCTCCCTACTCTCTGATAGGTTATGATGGCCCACTCAAAGCTGACTCAGGAACTAATCTAGTTGTTTCAAGAAACAAAATAGCAAAAGATTCACTCTTTGGCAGCTTTCAAACCATCTGTTCCACACTATTTTAATCACTTCTGCTCAGTACAGGGATTATGGGGTTTAGTTTATTTGTGGCAGAAAAACAAAGAAAGCTGCATTTTTGGAGTGCGTGGGGGGAAATCCAGAATCCTCCAGCTACTCTGAAACTGGGGTATTTGAAGAAAGCAAAAGGCTTACTGCTTACATGCTTGACTGTCATACAACCACCCTCCCCCTCCATGAGGGATTCCTCCTGTGCCTTGAAGCAAACACAAATTGGAATGTGCCACACTGACCTGAAAAAAAGGGGAAATGGGGAAGGAGCACCTTTTAGCCACTTTATTATGGCAAAACAATTAGTACCATTCTTTCCAACAGAAGAACCTAAAAATTCCCACTGCTATTTGTTGTGGAAAATTGCTTATTAATGGGAAGAATGTGTTTCCTCAGCTCAAGATTTTCATGACTTTCTTGCATTACTAAAAGATCAGTAGGGTAGAATTAGGAGGTGGGTTTGAAGTGATGGGCATATCTTCTCTATAACACAGTGATTTCACCTCCCTTCTCTCCATCCCCAAAAGAAGAGCTAACAGTCCTTTGAGATGACAAGCGAACAGGAAAGGTTAGTCCTACAGCTAATTCAAACAGATCTTCAACTAAAAGTGTCCTCTGTACAGGTGACTAGTGGATCAACACAAGCGCTTGTGTTTACCTGCCTGAGCTACTCAAATGACTATTCCCACACAGCATTTTCATCTTCCCTAAGGAAATGTAGTGTTATGGTTTCCACTTCCCACTGTGTCTTTTTAGCACTTCTAAGAGGAGCTGACACAGCTCTTTGTGCTGCTCTAAGCTGAAATGGTGTGCCAGCTCTTTCCCAGGGTGATGAAGGGAAATATGTCTTTCCCAACATCAAAAAATGATGCAGTCTTCTTGAAAACACTGAAAAGACATTGAAATACTGAAACACTTATCAGGACCTCAAATGATTTAGCCTGTGATGTTAGATGTAGGTAGGCAACCGATCTAGTGAGAAGGAACTGGATCTCTGTCTAACCATGTCAGCTTGTCCAAGTGGAATGTCCCATTGAAAAAGAATTTTTTCCACTGCAAAGATTGATTTTTGGTATTCTCATTATCAATAGCTCCTGTATGTTACCATTTAATATCAATATCAAAGGAGCCACCCAACTACATGAAGGTCAGGATGGATTTGGCCAAAACAGGATCAGTGTGTTTGTTTGCATGGTCTTAGATGACTAACAGCGCTGGCTGGAAAATAAATAAAATATATTACGAAGTTTTTAATTTTTCTTAAGATTTTTCAACTAGTCCAGAGTAAATTCATATTTAGTGTCCTTTACAGTCATTAAAAGTAGCAGAAAATAGAATGTACTCATAAAAATGCTTGATTTTTGCATATAGACAAAGCATGCACAAAAATAAAAATCTAAATATAATCAACAGCTCATCTGGAGTATAAAAGACATCCAAAGACTGTAAGTAGCATAAGTAAATATCTATTTTATATGATTAAAATATTGATAGTAAGTGCTATTAGCTACAACATTTGTTATGGTGCAGAATAAACCCATATGCTGGTACCTAAGAACGCATTAACTCTTAACTATGTAAGTAGAGGAAACAGGAAAGTTCCCTTGGTTTACATACATTTGTGCAGCGACTCTCCATTGTTTAAGGACCCACTAAGTGAACTAATCATCCCTGATCTTGGCACACGCAGATTAAGCAAAAAATTCCACAGAAAACATTTTCTGTACTACAGTAAAAGAAATCACAGTGAGATACTTTCCTTCCTCTTTTTTTTTCACCTTATTGGCCGAATCTGGGGGCTTTAGCATTCCATTTGGCATATGCAACTCCTCAAAACCTCTGAAAATCAGGACCTGGGTAAATATTATATACCCATAGAAGGTGCCAGTCTACAGCAGAAAGGGACTGTAGTGATCTATTTTTAGGACAGAAATGTCACAGTCAATAGTGAGGCACATATCCTGCTTCACTCTGCCCTAGAGGCAACAGCTTTAAAGGTCAGAAAGCAACTCTTTCTGGAAATACCCCACTTTAGCTTCTCTAATAAGACCATGCAATTAGCCTTTTGAATGAGAAAGTTATTTACCAATAGTGGGAATACTTCAAGCTGCACAGACCCTGCATATATGTACACTTTGGAAGGTTGTTTGCCACAAGCACTTAAGACAAGAGATTTTGCATAGGTTGTTAGAGTCCATGGGATGCTCCCTGCACTTGCTCTCTCCAATGTGAGCATGACAGACAGATTGTACCGTTTGTTCTCAACTGTCCCTTAACAGCAATCCCAGAAAAATAAAAGGATAAAAGGAAAGAACAAAGAGTGGGAAATGGATTTGCTCCTCAAAGAACTCTCTAGTGGTCAGCAAATGACTGTTTTCTCTCCTCAACTGATTTTTTCAATACAATCTCAAATACTCATATTTGGGATGCTTCCAAACAGATTTCAAAGTCCTCATGCAAACAAGAGATTGCAGGATGGCCATAACAGCCACCTGCTATCCCTCTGAAGCTTCTAGGGTAACTGGAGAATGGAAATCCAGATAGCTGGTTGTGAAAAGAGACAAGCCTTTAGTGAAGCCACAGTTGTAACAGGTTCTAACATAATCTGTTACCACTTACACAACTTCTATGTAGGAAGACAATTTTATTTTTATTTAAGCCACAAAGATATGAATACATAAATGAATGCATGTAATTTTCTGGTATCTAAAGGAAGACGATTAAATTCAAGCTTCACACTTGGGCAATTACCTGGAAATAGTGATCAGTAGATAATGTACACATGAACAAAATGTTGAGCACCCTTTAAAGGCAAGGATAGACTTATTTAGCTCTCATACCTGCTTTTCTTTTTTGAACTTATTGCTGTTGATAACTTCATTAACTTTCTTTGCAGCCTCTAAGATCCCATGGCATGAGTTTTACCAAGTGGAAGAAATCTGATCTTTTGCAGTGCACCTCCCTGATTAATCCCTTGCTAGTACATCAGGGCAACTTTACTGTGTTATTTAGGCAGGGAGCATAGTTAAAACCTCACAATCAGCCTCAGCTCATTTACAAAACGTGGCTGAAATTCCCCTATGTGTGTTTCTGTGTAAGAAGTATCATGTTATCCTTCATATTCCTGCAGGGGAAATTGTTACTAAGCCCTTAATGATTCAAGGCCAACAAATAATGGGTTATTTATTTATGACATCATAAAGTAACACATGAAACTAAAGGAATCAAAAATGCTTCTGTCTACATGCTTTCTTCATTTCTGGTTTTGTTAAGAAAATGAGTTAGTGATTTGGCTTTCAGAGACTGGAAAAGGGGATTCATTTTGTAAGAGTGGCATGAAGCTGAGATTACTGCATTGGGCACAGTCCTGCCATATTGCAAAGCACACTGCATGGAGGAAAAGGGCCTTAAAAGTGCCGGAGATCCAACTGCCATGTCTGAGGTATTGTTAACAAACAACCTAAGAAACTTTAACATATTGACACATCCCTTCACCACTGCAATTCAAATAAAATGCCAGCAGGCATTCAGAAGAACTGACGGAGGAAAGGGGGAGTTTAAGCTCTTTGCCATCCACAAAATCATGCTCTGGACCAGCAGTGCTGTCCTATTATTTGCTGGCTCAAAAATACTGATTCAGCAAAGAATTAAGCATGTGCCTAAATTTAAGCAGTTTAATTAACTTTGACGTCAGTGAGCCTACTTGTGTGCTTATAATTAGATATGTGCTTGCTGAAGCAGAGCCCATCTGAATAGAATCACATTGATTTTAATTTGGCCCTTTGTCTTTGCCCCTCATTTATTCTTTGCAGTGACTGAAGGATTAGTGCTAAGGTTCTGATTCAGGAATGCACTTAAAACAACTCATCCTCACTCACAACATGCAAAAAGAGGCTAAGCAGGTCCAAAAAAAAAAAAAAAAAAAAAAAAAAAACCAAAGACCTATGTGCTTTCCTGAATAAAACCAAATTTATGATTAGAGAGAGATGAGAGAAGAAAGTTATTTTCCCCCAA